>JBBPFP011153352.1:0-11496 GCA_037974795.1 Kaempferia galanga | reverse complement strand
CGAGGTCGGATATGATCGGATGACCGAGGATCTGATCAGTCCGTCGAGAATCCGATCGGACGGTTGAGAATCAGTGGACCAAGAGTGGTCCAGGGATTCCCAGGCCAGAGGATCCGAGCTAGCCGGGTCGAGAGAGTCACGTGATGTGACGATCAGAGGACAGTTTGGGTTTGCGCATGAAATAAAACTAAAATTAGGAGGGGTAAACCAACTACGCCGGTTAAATTTCAGAGTTTTTGGGTTTATTTAGTAAGTAATCGAGTTAAGTTAAATTGAGCATAAAATAAATTAAATTTTTAAAATTAGTGTTTAAGTTTGGTTTGATTTTTTTTTTTTGATGAATTTAAGTTTGATTTGAGTTTGATTCGTTTAAATGTTATTGAGTTTTCAATTCATATTTGGCCTGAGCTTGATTTGTTTAGATATTATCGAGATCTCAATTTAAACTTATTTGATTGTTTGGAATTTTTAATTGTTTAATTGATTATAGAGCATGTAAATTTAAATTTGTTCATTTTTTTTAAAAAAATATTTATTTAGCATATTGATAAGTATTTTTTAATGAACATGGTCCACGAATACTATTCATGAATCTTAACACACAAGTGGTAAAGCTTGTTTGTTTAGTTTAACAAACTGTTCAAGTTTGTTTATTTAATTGATCTTGTGTATATTAAACGAATATAAACAGACTCTTACCAAGTCGAACACCAAACTTATTCACGAACGTTCCATTTTTGCTCACCAACTCATCATGGGTGCCTAGGATAAGATTCCTATATATATGCATAGATATATAACGAAAAGGATAGATTATAAAGGTCTTGTGCAAACGTTGCAAGATAAATCTTTAACAAATTTCCGGGACTATGGTAAGTAATAATAACAAATTTCACCTACAACATATCACACTTAGAAAGTTTAAAAGAGAGTTTTGATATTGGAACATTCGTCATGATCCATTTGCACTTCTCGATATATCCTATTGGTCTATTGAAAATTTCTATAGGACAAGACCAATCACATTCAGGATGAATCAAATCCTAAAAATTGAATACCTATATTATAAAAAAAAAAATCTTAACAACTTAAGATTAAAATTTAAATTTTAATAGAAACCAATATTTTATAAGTCGACCTCCCAAAATATACAAGTTAATTATAAATTTATCTGAAACGTGAATCAAAGATAATCTATATCTAAAATTAATCAGAGAAAAATATAATCAAAAACAAAAACAAAAAAACTAAGTGCAAGACAAAGTTGCATCAATTAGAAGTAACAAAACTTAGTGGTGGATAAGATCAATGCCTTTGACTCTAAAGAGAGTTGGGTCACCTACCAACCTTCCTGTTCTTGGTGTCTGAAGATCAGTTCCTGCATTTGACTGCCTATTAATAATCAGTTCCTCTGAACGAGTCATGTTAGTTTATCTGAACTGGATTATTGCATTGATGTTTAAGAAATTAAAGAAGAAAAAAGTTTTTTTTAACTGTGGCTTTTCTTATAAATATAGATGCAATCTTTACATACTGAACTGTAATTAACTTTCTTGGAGAAGATGATGAACGTTCCTGCAATTAACTAAACCTGTAGTATGTTACTGAACAAATCATACAAAAGTATACAGATTAATAAAAGAGTCATACTAAATAGACCAAAACACAATTTTAAGGAAACAAATCAAATAGAAATGCAAGTATAATAATAAAGAAAAACCCTACTTCATGATCAAACATTACAAATATGAACTACCAGAACGAAGATAATCCTACCAATTTTTTATCTTCTGCGAAGAAGGAACCAAAAGATAAAAAATAGAAATAGAAAGAAAGAACACAAGAACTAGTTTGAGTTGATCAAAGGAATGCGGAATTCCGCAGAATTGACCTAAAGGGGAGACAAGACAAGACATGATAGCTAGTTTCATAATGTTACATTAGTGTATTGAGAAACTTTGTATCACTGCCTCTTCTTACCTCAAAATATACAATGCAAGATTTTTTTTTGTAGTTTTTTCATTTACTTCCTCTCTCTGTCTTTTTTTGTTTCTCCTCATTTCCCTTTCTTTTCTGACCTTTTCGCATCCATGATGTATATTGTACCAACATTACATCAGTATATCACAGCACTCAGCAAGCCAGGCTGAGGCTGGCTGAAGCGGATGCCTTCGTCCAGCAAGTACTGTTCGACTGCCACCGGAAGCCTCGCGGGAGTTCGGACGCCCTTGGTGTGGTGGCCAGTCCCAACACAAATCATTACGTGCAGCCGCTGGCAGGTGGCCCTCGCTGTGCTCCTCAGGGTTCTTAGCTCATGATTCAGGACTTGTAGAGCTTCATTCACATGAAGGCCATGAAGATCAATCAGGCGGTCTTGTTCCCCGCCATAGCTCTGTGTCTTAGAGGATACTGGGTTCCTGGTAAAATACATGAGGGACAAAGACTCCACTTATTGAGTAATCAAGTAGCTGCAATCTCAGAGAACCTAACATAGGCTCACAAGACCTATCACAAGGAGTTGTTCAGCATAATTGCAAGCTAATTAAAATCAGATTAAAAAAATTGTAAAATAAATAATGTAACGGTCAAAAGGTTGGGATGCTACCCTATTACTTGTTGCCGGATAAAGTAAAAGAATTAATTAGTTACTTCGATAGATTGTGACAGTACAATAGCATGAGTTGAAAGAAAAAAACAATGAAGTACTTAATTTTTTAAGGTAATAGCTAGAATTGGACTAAGAACTCGTTCATGTCTGCATCTTAAAGTGCAAAAATTGACAAAATTTCTATCCATTGTGAATTCACCAAAATGCAGGATATTGATGCATTGCATGGCCATGTAATAAATGTAGCAACAGTGGATTCCTCCGTAAGAGAATAAATAAAATACTAAATGAAAAAATACTGGGATATGTAAGCTTTTAGCTATGACTGTCCAACCTTTTTCGGTAGATCTCTTCTTTGGCTTTTTCATGAGCTGCTTTCATATGCATGTTGTACAACTGTCCCTTGAAGCTCAACTCTTTAGCTAAAGCCTTGTTTCCAATTAGATAGGCTTGTCTTGCCTGCAAATATATTCCATGAAGATGACTAATTTCTTTAAGTACATGTTAAGAAACCACACTTAGTAGTCAACAACATATTGGCTCATAGGCACAACAGTTAAAACATTTACTACAGTGGTAAGTGAATTCTTCTTGCCCATTACCACAGAATGCTATGGGGCTTTCTTGTGTGTTAACTAACTGCTTGGAATGATTTGTTAACAATTCTCCAGAAGAACAGTTGTAACATTTAACTCTAGAAATTGGGAAAAAAAGAGAGAGAGAGCTAGACATTGAGCAAATGAAAATCCAGGAGCCTAAAAACTAAAAAAAAAATGCTGTAACTATGTCCATGGGACACAAGAGGGAAGAAAATTCATGTATAAGAGACCCTTTCTGGCCTCAAGCACATTTACACCAAGTATCTAGTTGATTTGCAGATTTTGGCACATATTAACGAGAGAAATAGAACAAAGCTAACATATCCTTTTATCTTCAAGAAACTTGGCAGTAATTTCTTTGTTAATCTAATCTCTAGAAAAAATGTTAATAGCTAATGCAACTTGAAGCTTAATTTTGGAAATATTATCACGAGGATAGTTTAGATAAAAGGAAATTAGCTGTTTGTATTGAAGAGCAAGGTAACCAAGAAAACATTAAACAAGAGCAGTTGAATTACCTTCAAGACAGAGACGTCCATAACTAATAAATCTAACATGCGCAAATATCTAATAGTATGAATGTATGATAGTATTTAATTTTCTTTAAATATTATATAATCATTTGATTTGATAAATATCACTACCAAAATTCTCATATTACTATATTGTAGTAAATTAGAAAGTAAATAAAATAAATTGATGCAGGTCTCCACTGCAAAGCAAAACTCAATAACCAATCAACACTCCAAGAAAAAAAATAACTAGGCCTACAAAGACTGAAAATAACAAAGACTTCATTTATTGCCAATTTGATCTCCATAACCCAATAAATGTCAATTTGGTTCACAAAGTTGTTGTTATGAGCTTACTTTTTTTTTTCCTCTAAAAACACATTTTCAGTCTAAAATATACAAAACCATGCATTTATGAGGATCTTTTTGTTTAAAGTATTTTATTCTAGAAAATTTATATTTGTAGTGCAAACTTATGCATCTAATTACCTATAATATAGGAGCCAGAACCTACTCAGATAGATAAAAAAAAAAATACTTAAGACTAAAATCACTCCATATCCAAAGACTATTAAGTAATGAAGTTTTCTCAAACACAATTGCAATATGGAAATACTGTAACTATAAAAATAATATTTAGAAGAACTTTAATGAAATAATTAAAATATTTGAAAATAAATATTTTTTGAAATTAACTTGAAACTCTAAGAATCCCAAATTGTTTAAAAAAATATTTCATAATTCCAAAAAATTATGACTTAATATAAAGTAATAAATTTAAAATTTCTTTAAAAACATTAAGATTACTTAAAATCTATCCCAAAAGCCTCGGACATCTTAAATGTTTGTGGAGCTCTTTGTATTATATGTAATTGATTCTAATTTTAAATTTATAAAAAAAGATTAACTTTGATTTATAACACAAATATCAAGAGGTTACCAATTGCATTGAATTCTTATTAATCCATTGTATGTTGTCAATGAAATTTTCTTGTGTTAGGAGGAAAATAAATAAATCAGCATGCAGGATTACTTTCATTATATATAATTAATAGATAATTGTAGAAAGACCAATAACCACGAAACTTTATCATTTAGCCTAGTTTCCTATACAGTCCTTATCCACCATAGTTCTTTATCTATTTGTTAAGATCTAGTTATCTATACTGCTCTTACATATTACCAGCTATAGAGTACTCAAGAATATCACTGTTGAGAGTAGTGGAACTATCAAACAATCATTCTACAAAACATACTTTATCATTGCAAATAATTAGCCTATTCATAATTAGGCACCAATTAGAGAATATCTACCTGATCAAAGAATGCATTTCGAAGGCGTGCCAAATCACGAGCTTCCTCTCTTGTCTCCAAATAAATATTTGCTGTAAAGAAAAAACTAGAAAACATATAAGCAAAACATTTACCTACACTAAGAGGGGATTTATAAAACAAAGTGCACAAGTTAGAGAGAGGTCATCTTGAGAATATTTATTACCCACTGCATCCCCAGTCTCGAGCCAAACAGGAGATGATGGAACTGCACCTGAACTATTCCATCTATCTCCATATGCAATTTTAGTGCTACCATTATATGCACTACCTAAAACTTGGGAACTTCTGCTGGAACCAGCATTACCATCAGAACCATTTCTTTCAAATTTCCAGTGACCAGAATCCCGGGTTGCTAGTTTCCTAACAGTAGAGGCAAAATCAATCTGGCCTTTTGATATGACAGGAGATCTATATGAATTAGACACATATTGATTATCTCCATATTTTGACAGCCCATTCTGAGAATGAGCTACTGGAAGGGCAGGAAAGTCCAGTGGACTAAAGTTTGGGGCAGCCAATGAATTTGAATCAGAGTTCGAATCAAAACTGCTATCAACTTGGAGCTGCAACAAAAAGTAAATTGTCAGGAGCCCTTAACACCCATTTAGTTAGACCACAGTTTAATGAATCACACCCAGTCACCATACTACATCAAGGCAAAAATTAAGCAGAACAATTCTTACTAATTCACGGTTAAACGTCAAAAACAAACCAAAGAAGCATTGATAGCTAGCATCCACCTAATTATGGTCAGAAATTGTCAAATTAGAATGGCGGATAAGACAAGCCATAAGAGAAGAAGTGTTTCTCCTGTCACTATCTGTGACAAAATTGTTTTCTGACAGGAAAAGTAATGGGTTAGAAGGATGTTGGCAAACCTCAATATTCATAGTGTTGGTTGTGGAATTGCTACATTTAAGCAGATTCTGATCCAGCCTGAACCTTACCGGATCAGATACCTTCCAAAGGTCAAAGCTGTCCTAACAATCATCAAAATGTCTTCCAATTTACAACCACTGATAAGTTGTAAAAATGTCAGCCCATAAACTAGAAGTTGAGAAAAGTGTGCCTTTGCTTTTAACAATAACAAACCAGCCAGAATGTTTTTGGAAATCCTGAATCATAATTTGCTAGTTTGTTCCTCCTTTTCTTCTGAATATCAATCTACTTAGGTTGGGATAAAGTGGTCCTAAAAGAATCCTACCAACTGTTGCTAAGTGCATTCACATATATAACACCACCTTACCCAAGAGAGAAATAGAAAGAAGCTGCAACCTCTCATCTGTACACATGAGCTATAGAAGAGATACGCTTATGAGCCAAACTCAAATCTTTTTACTCTACTTCAAAAGATTAAGGAATTCTTTCCTTTTTTTTAACTTTTCAATATTTCTAAATCTAGAGCAATGATTTAGTGTTAATGATACACATTTTGATTAAAAAAAAAATTGAACAGTTTTGTACTGGAAAGTAGTATCATCAAGCATCCAGACCATTTTAAAAAACAAAACAAATAAATTCTCTGAAATTCAGAAAATAATTCTGCTTATTTAACATTTGATAAATTGTTACGAAGATTGCAAACTTACTCAGGTCGCATATTGACAATCCCAACCAGAAATGAATTTAATTTTTGCTACAAGGTTTAGATGTTAAAAGTTTGTCAAATTACCATTTACGTTTACATCCTTGCAATATCAGATAAATTATCTAACTAGGGAACCCTATCTTTACTTTCTCAAAGTCTAAGAACTAATCCATAGATTCCATGACAACCACCATATTATAATTTATCCATAAGAATCCTGAATGACCACAATACCTCAAGCTGAGTTAGGATCTCAACTGTTAAGTTCAAATCACATCCATTTCCATAATAAATATCTGCAAGGCTCTGAGCAGCAAATCCAGGAAATTGTGATGACAGGAACTCAATGGGATCAGTGACCAAATTTTCGAGGAAAGTATTATCACCCATTGAACTAGGAGAAAGATCACCATCATAAAGGTGCCCATCTTGCAGTTCATTTTCAAAGGACTTACCCCACACATTAGCCATTGATGTCCTGCGAGCAACGGACAGTTGTTCTTTAGCATATATAGATCCAAGGTATCCCACCTTTGCACTCAAACTAGCATTTTCAATGGTAGGAGATAGATCCTGCTGCATATCTAACATCTCTCTGGTCATTGATCCTGGAAATTTGGATTGTTCAGCACTATCATTGATCGACAAACCAGCAAGTGAAAGGTGTCCAGGCTCATGCAGTTCTTCTCCTATGACTTGAAAGTCAGGAGTGATATCATCTGGAAGACGTTGGCGCCAGTACTGGTGTACCTCATCATCTGAGTTATTTGAAGTGTTAGAATCTGATCTATCTAAGACTGTTTTTCTAGAAGATCCTGAAAGATCAACCTTTGTGGCATCCAAAATTTTGGTGGTTTCATAAGTACATTTAAGAGATGAAGGAACAAATTCAGCTGCATTGGGATTTAAAGCAGTCACTTTGTTCAATGAACTAGACTTTGCAACCGAGGTGTCTGCAACACCTTTGTTAGAAGAGTTCATCTTTATCTGAAGCACTAGTACCTCTTAACTATATAGAATTTTTGTTACAAGGAGAAAGTTTCAGGAAGGTTTATCCGAGACCTGCAAATGAAATTTGTAAATGAAATAAATCAGACAAATATAATCTGAACAAGAAAAACAAGGAAAGATCAGCAATAAAGATCATCATCTCCGGCATGTAATAAAAAAATATTCCTTTTGACAATCTCACATGTAGTTTCAACCTAAAAACTCAGTAACAACAAAAATTAAAAAAATTGTATGCTACAATGCGACATCATAGCAATTGAAATCAGAAGGCAAAAAATATATGCAATGAAGAAGAATCTAAGCCATTAAATGGAGACAATTCACGTCTTACACTCCAAGCAGATCTCAGCAAACAAACAGATTTAAGCGTCCAAAAGCAAAGCAACACAGATCCAAACACAAGCAGAAACTAAAAGCCGAACCCTAAATCAAAAAGTCACTTAAATCCTCAGTCAACAGGGAAATTGAATACAAAAGATACAAATTTTGAATCAAAATCGAAACAGATCAACCTTCCGTGAGATTCTCCTTGTTCGAAGAAGCCATCAACCAAAAAGCAGATCCAAGCAAAAAAAAAAACGTCGGTAACCAAGGACAATAAGAAACAAGAAGGGGGCCAAGAAAAGATTCAAAAAAGACCCCACCTTTCCTGAGATCGATGAGGGGATATATGGCTGGGAACCGATCCATCAAGCAAAACGAAAAGAAAATGGTGAAAAACAAGCAAGCTTCTACTTTTTTTCCTCCTTTGAGAGCCAAGGAACCTCCTCGGATTCGCCTGCCCTCAAGCTGCCTCTACCTCGGAGGAGGACTCCACTAGCTAGTCTTAAAACCTGCGCGATCGCACACCGACTGCAGGCGCCGCCATATGAAGGAGCTCCATTTCGGGAATCGAAGAAGAACAAAAAGGAGTAAGAAGAGAAGAGAAGACAAACCCCAAATCTTGCCCCCGCTTCCTCTCCTCTCGATTTCGCTCCGCCTCGCCCTTTACTTTCCGATTGACCCCTGGCCTTATAAAATTGCGAAGAAGCGATAGGACGTGAAGGCTTTTCCTACAATCCCAGCCGTCCATTTTTCTTACCCAGGCAGCATCATTACCGTTCCACTTGATCTCCCGTTACCCGCGGCTTTACTTCATCAATCACCGTCCATGCTTAATCACACGGCTACTTTTCCTTGATCCGTTCTCATCGATTCTTTTGCCAATGTATTGTGCATTTAAGTATAGTTTGTAGAATCGCATTTCATAATCATAGGATCGATCCTATAATACAGAAGCATAAATTGATTTTGGATCATGCAGAATCGAGTTTTGTAATAGAATCCGAACAAGATCGGTAGTATTAGAACAAGATTGGTAGAATTGTAATAGAATCATAATAGAATAAAGTTTTAAGAGATCATAACTTTTGACTCGGGTTAAATGATGGAACCTATGATGTATCAAATCTACGCTCATTTAAAAATCTATAATTAATTTCAATTTTAAGCCTACAAAATATCATTTAAAATATTTTTAGAGACATGAATGATTTTATTTTTGTTATTATCTATTTTCATCTTTTACAGAGTTAGGGTCTTTTGAGATTATTTAAACATATTTTTAATTATTTTTGAGATAATTTTTAATCAATAATATTATGTCATTTCTTTCCCCTAAATAATAAGTTTTTGGATACCTATTATTTAGTATTCTACCGAATTATCGTCTTTAAAAAATCATTTCCAAAATTCATATTTGAATCAAAGAATTTAATAGCCTCTGCTAACAGCGTTAGGTACTTTGTTTACGTTTAAATTGTATCATAAGCTGATAGTTAATTTTGTTGGATCTTAAGCTGATAGTTAATTTAGTGATAAACAAGTTAGATCACAAAGGACGAATGACTTTAATCAATTTTATCATAAACCGGTTGATGTGTTTGTAATGATCTTATAACTTGGGCTCATGCGAGAACCCAAAGCATTTTGTTTGTTCATTTTCTATTTTTATTTTCTTAGAAAATGTGATTTTCTAAAAATAGTGTTGTTTGTATTTTCCACGTTCATTTTCTAGAAACAGCGAGCATTTTCTAAGAAAATGGAAAATACGAAAAAGTTATTTTCTAAAAATCTGGAAAATACAGTTTTCTAGAAAATAGCTCAAACCAAACGTCCCCTAATAGTCTAAGATTTGAAACATAGAATATAGGAACCCTTATTAGTAAATCAATGGAGGTAGTAGATAAGATAATTGAAAGAAGAATTAGTATTTTGTGTGTACAAGCGACAAAATGGGTAGGCGAGAAGACAAAGATGATAGAGAATTCAAGTTTTAAGTTATAGTACACATGAAAGAGAAACAAGAAATGGAGTGAGTATTGTTATAGATAGTTTGTTAAAGGATGAAGTGGTTGTAGTTAGAAAAGGGGATAAAATTATAACCCTTAAAATAATAGTGGCGAAGGAAACTATAAACATAATTAGTGTATATGCATGATAAGTAGGCTTAGATGAACCTACCAAATCAAGGTTTTGGGATGACTTAGATAAAGTATTACAAAATATTCTGCCAAATAAAATGATTTTAATAGGAGGTGATCTAAATGACCATGTCGGAATGAAAAGTGAGGAATATGAGAGGGTACATGGGGTTATGAATGTGAAATAAGAAATGAAGAAGGAAAAATCATATGAGATTTTGCAATAACATATAATATTATATTAGCTAATACGTTTTTTAAGAAAAGAGAAAAACACGTATTCAAAAGTGGGAATAATAAATCATAAAGTGACTTCCTTATGGTTAGAAAGAGGGATAAAAAGATTTGTAAAGATTTTTAGTTTTAAAATCCAACCTCTATCAATTGACTCATCTGGATAATCCTTTACCTAAAAATTTGAGTCGACTATGAACAATGCGAGTCGATTGATAGAGGTTGGAGTCAAAAACTGAAAATTTAAGCCGAATGATGAACAATACGAGTTGGTTGAAGACACAATTGTTGGATGAGAAGGTTAGTAATTATCGGGTTGAGTCGGCTGATATGATTTTGAGTCAAGTGATGAAGATTGAGTTGATTGGATGAACATTGAGTCTATTGAAGAAGAAATAGTTCCCACAAACATTGATTATAAGTATTCAAAATCAACATTTTAGTATTGATGTGCAAATTCTTTTGAAGTATTGTAAGCTACAACTATAAACCAAATACAAGGATTTATATTAATGACAAGCTTTTAACTTGCATTTTAAAAGTGTTCTCGATAGCCTTGAAGGGTATAGTCTTGGTTCATTTATATTGTTTCCATTGCTATTGTTGTTGTAAGTAGACACTAAGTAATCTTTTAATGTATGACAAATGATTTAAAGTTAATTATTGTGTGATGTAACATTAGTTACTATGTGACCTAACACGTGTGTCAAGTGTGTAGGTGTAGAAAAACTTTATAAGAACCTTACAAGATCAATGAAAAAGACCAATAGGAATTAGTAGGAGAAAAGACCCCAAAAGAGTCAGTAATGTATACGCTATTTGGTCATTTTAGAAGTTATATATGTGAAATGGGTATTTCCAAGGATTGGAATTTCGTGTCGATTCAGTCGAGACGTATCGTTCCGCTTGTCGACTGGCACAGGCAACAACCCTTGAGGGGTGTTGTGACGCCTGCGCACACGCTGGAGGGGTGTCGCGGCACCATTGACCACTCAAGAGGGGCGTCGCAATGTCGACGGATGCACTAGGGGTGTCATGATGCCGACGGAAGTGTCGGAGGGTCGTCTGACCCCCGCGGTTGCGCAGGAGGGGTGTCATGACACCCGCGGAAGCGCCGGATGGGTGTTGCGACACCTTCAGCTTCGCA
>JBBPFP011153243.1:0-11496 GCA_037974795.1 Kaempferia galanga | reverse complement strand
CACGAGTTCACGAACCAAATATTGTTAAGCTCGAGCTTGGCTCGATAATGTCTTTGAGCTTGAAATGAGCTCGGCTCGTTAACTTAATCGAACAAACTTTTTTTCGATCCGAGATCCGAATAGCTCACAAGCGGCTTGACTCGTTTACACCCCTATACACCGTTCATTTCGGGATCATGATTGTTTACTTTGGAGACACATCGTACGTAGTACTAAAACAAGACGCGCAATTTACGTGGAGTATCCGAAAAGCAAAACCATTCCTGCAAAACTACCAACTCTTGAGTATCGCAGACTCCATCCCTCTCCCCTATCTAGCTGCATCAACAACGACGTACGTATTATTTATAATTGTATTCGTACATAAAGACCATTTTGAAACAGAGCATCACAGTCGATCGGACTTCACGTATCAGTGAATGCGTCCGAGGAGGTGCGGCCAAACGCGTAGGGGCCAATTAACTTCCTTTCCATGAACGTACTCCACTCCCACAGGCGTCCCGCCCACTCTCACTCTCCTCTCACAGAGAGGGAGCAGAGTACAACACAAAGACGAATTAAAGAATCAGTAATCTTGAAAGCTAGCTGGGAAATTAACTACGGTAGGTGCCCGTCCCAATTTCCAAAGGCCAGTGGAGGCGCAGGGAATTGACAGTCGACGAGCTAGAGAACAGGGGGTTGGGGAGTGAGCTAGAGCGAAAGAGGTTGGTCATCTCATCCCATCTCATCTAATCTCGGCAGAACCTGATGCAGGGATCAGTGCGTGCCCACGAGAAGTGCGACTTTGACCGGGCAAGAGGCCAGCATTCTGCAGGCTCAGATCCAACAGCAAGCGTCAACAAGGAAATCCAAGCAGGTCTGCAGGCTTCATGCAGTATCTAGCTACCATGAGGCATCAGTCATCCATCTGGAAATGATTGGCTGTGCAAACATAAATTTCTCCACCTACTCATCTCATCAATATAATCATCACGATATATATCGATCCTGATAGAGTTGCAGGAGCACAGTAAGTGATCAGCCTCGTCTGTGGCTGAGCAAAAGAAACAAGAAAATAAAGTGATTCTAATTTTTGGCAGAGCCCGGCCGGAGGCCGGGGACCGGGCGGGGCTTGGTTTCACGGTCGGAGAGAGAGGTTGATTTTACTTGTTTTCTTCTGACAGTGTGCAGGAAATTAATTAAAAGACTGCCTCTCTGCTCCCTCGCCTAGCTTCCAGACTATATATATAGATATAGATATATAGTTGGGTATGTTACAAATAATTGACTACTTATTTATGCATTTATTATTCTTCTCCATGCCTTTTCGATCGCCTTATTTCCGGGGTTTTTCCCTTATAAATGGACCCTCTTGCCAAATCTTATGATCTCACTGCACTCGTCTCTCTCTTTCTCTCTTTGAGAAAGAAACTATCCTCCTCCTTCATAGTTTGTGTGTGGGTTGAGTGAGCAAAGTAGAGAATGAGAAGGGGGAAAAAGTGTGGAAGAATCTGTAAAGCTCAGGAGGGATAGCGCCGTACATGTTAGTTTACTTACGTTTGTGTTCATGGCGCTATCTATCCTGAGCCTCATGGATTCTCTCTGCTGCTCGTCGCCACACGATCCATGGAAGTCAATTTTCTTTTTCTTTTTGCAAAGTTATCATTCTAAATAAACAGGATGATACTGAAACTTGAGCACCAAGGAGTAAATATATAATTAAATTGTTTAAGACTTGATAATTGTATAAATACATTTTGCAATTATATAAATATTAATTCAATCCAATAATTCTATTCTTCTGCAATTTCTTAAATGGTAATAGATAGGCCCTTCATTAATCTTCTAGTATATATTTTCATTAACCTTCGTTTCACTGCAATATGTGGAACCTAGCTAGCTATTTACTGATTTTTGATCCTCTATGGTTGCAATGAAAATGCTCTTCTTGTTCATCTCAAATTGATAAGGACAGACAGTATATATAGTTACTTAGTGCTTGATGTACATTAATTAACAAAGTTTACACTCACACTATCTTTGGATCTTGGATCCATTTAGATAGATATGGACATTGAGATTTGAATGAAACATAGACATTTTATTGTCTTCATGCAACCAACTCTTGAATCCTTTTGGTATTTTCTTGACTAAATAGAGATAATGAAAACCAGTTACTTGAAATTATACTTCAGTAGTTTTTAGATTTTTGTTGAAATGCATGGTTGCAGTGTAATATGAAACATATAAAATCTCAACTGAGATCTAAGGTGAAGTGGAACACTTTAATACTTCTTTACCGATATGAGGCTGAACAAAATGACCTGTTGAAAAATTCATTGATAGTAGACTAGTAGTATTATGTGTGCCAACTTGTTCTATTTATGCAGGCAAGATGATTCCAGCCATAACCACTAGCTGTTATTCTCTGTATGTCGATAGACTATAGGGGTTTGGGCTTCTTCTTTCGACATGCATGAGACACAAGAACAATGAGAATGCACATTTCCTTGAAGTTCTAAAGGCCATTACCAACCAAATGAACCGATCGAATTGCCTAATCGCATACCTTTGTCATTGATGACACTCCTATTCGTGCTAAAGTACCCATGACAAATGCATCTAGATTTAGGGAAAGAAAGGATTGAGCAACTAAAATGTCTGCTCCATTTGTATAGTTGGTATGAAGTTTACTTATGTTTCAATTGGGCATGCATGTGAAGAAACTGTATTAAATTTGTGGATGCATTTTCTATAAGGATTGAGAAACTGTATCAAGGATGCATTTTCTAAGCCCCATAGCTTCAAAAATCCTTGAAGATAACATGATTCATCTTGTGTCTCACAATAGTATGGTCTTTAATTTGTCGTGTGCAAAAATATTACCTTGTAAAGATTGGGTTTATACTAATTAGTGGATTAATAAGCTCTTATACAGGAGTACTGAGATATCATCTAAAGAGTATACTAGAAGGAACCAAACAAAAAATGCAAAAGAGCTTTTCAATAATAAACACCCGTAACTGGCCAATGTGTTAGTAACCTGTTGACCCGATTACACGGGCCTAAACCAGAACCGAACCGACCCTCGGTTCCATTTCAAACTAAAAAATTGTTGAACTGGTAGTTAACCTTTGGTTCAAACTAGCAGTTTAAACCACCGATTTAATGGTTTTTTTTTTTTAATTTTTAACATTGGAAATAGCTATTCTGATAGTCTGAATGTTGGATTTTTTTAATTTTTAAAAGGTTGAGATTATTTGACTTTTTTTAACAAGGGCTATGATTTAATATCCATTATTCTCTTAAATCTATATATACATAAACAACTTATTTCACTATGTCCACACCATCTTCTCTACTTTCATCTCTAAATTTTGAAAATTAATTGCTCTCAGAATTCAATTCTAATGGAATGAACTTCATTATCTCAATTTCGAAAGGATGTGAAAATAGTCAATCTGGATGTAGATCTCGATGATATTCAATTTACCGATAATGAGCAAGAACAAGTTCCGACACTTGAGAGACGAGGAAATAACGATACTTCTAAAGTTCAAAATACTCCAATTTTTAAAGCATCTATTTTTATTAAACATTTTAAGGAAGTCACTCTTCCATCCAGAAAATTGCTTGCAAAATAGTGTGACGTACCATTAAATCAATAATCCTAGACAGTTTAAAAATATTTATTGCACACACTACTCACAATATTTCTTAATTACTGTTTAACTTTAGAAGAATATAGATTAACTTATAAAATATTTTCAATATCATTTCATAATGTTAATTTTAATATTACAAGTATTGATAAATTTAAATTTATATGTTAGACTGCTATTTGTGATTTTTTTTAATATTTATTGCATATATCATGTTTTAAATTTATGCCTTTAATATGAATTGAATTTTTTTAAAAAAATATTAAATCAATTAAAATTATTAATTTTTATTTATGGTCACATCTTACTGTAATAAAGCGACGAGGATAAATTTTGTAAACGTAATAGAATGAAACCTCAAAAATTTTCAATGTACCAACATATTAGAAATCAATTTATCAATTATTATAAGATGTATTTGAATATAGAGAATTATTATATTTAATTTTTCATAAAATACTAATAGTATTAATATATATTTATTTTCATACAGACGGATTATATGTAATAGTAATTGTAAAATTTTAAAAGTATTTAATGATTCAACTAAATAATTTTTCAGTGTTTATTATCCTACTTCTTATTTAATTAGTTATGGTGAATTTTTTTAGTATAGTATTAGTTTTAAATAAATATAGTACAAATTTTATCTTCTTGCATACTACAAATATAATGAAAGCAAAATGGAAAAAATATTTTTATTATATTCCTGAAATTTATTTAATTGCATTTGCTTTAAATCCTAGATTTAAATTAGAAGTTTTACAAGAAATGTTAACTTTATATTATGATGCTTTAATCCCTATTAAAGACTCTTCTTCTCCTGATCCAGCTAGTATTATATATAATATTAGAAATTATTTATATGATATTTATAATCAATATTTTATAAAATATGGGATACAAACAAATATTTCTGAAACACAACAAACTACTAGTACTAATTTAAAACTTTCAAAAGCACAACTTTTACTAAAAGAACGGACGAAACGTCCACGAGGATCCTCAAGTTCCACACAGGAACTTGAGAATTATTTTACCACTTCTTTTGATTTTAATGAAGCAGATAGCGAAGATTTCGATATATTGAAGTGGTGGTCACAGAAGGCTCAAGGCTTTCCAGTTCTCTCTGTGATTGCCAAAGAAATTTTAGCTTGTCCAGTGTCAACTGTTGCTGTGGAGCAGACGTTCAGCGCCGGCGGCAACATATTAGATGAACGACGATCAACTATGTCTCCCGATTCATTGGAAGCTCAAGCATTACTTGACGATTGGACCAGAGCCGAGAAAAGAATCCAAGGAATGCAACTTTTAGAAGATGAAGCCGAAGAATTTGATACTGAAGGAACGAATATAATAGGAACTGGAGTAAATGGAAGTGAGTGATGTAAAAGGGTAAAAATGTAAAAGAACTATGTGGGCTTTGATTCCCCTATACCTTAAGGGGATACGTAGGCAACTTAAATAAGTGCATGCCTCTTTTTAATAAATTTTAAATTTTAAACTGTAAATTTTACATTTTGAATTTTTTAATATATCGAACCGTGAACCTTACCGTGATGAACCGTGAACTGGCGGTTTCAAACCGTGAACCGTAACCGTCTTAGGCGGTTAAGGTTAAGGGTCGACCGACCATGAACCGTTGAATCGACAGTTCCGAACCTTCGAACCGTCGGTTATGAACCGTGGTCGGGTCTACTTTCCCCCTCTCTCCTCCAATATTTAAGACAATATATCCGAATTATTGAAGAGATTGAAGAAAGGAGCCAAATCTAGTGGTAGCGATGATGATCAAGGCAAAGGAAAGGAGATACAAACCAAAAAAGGGAAGGTGAAAGCAACGCCCAAGGATAAAGGAAAGTGAGTGGCATGCTCCGAAGGTAATGACCATGAATTTGGTATTATTTTTCACAATGACATGCAAAAATCAAGATATGATAGTCTTGTATCTCATAAGATTGTATGCATCTATTACCTCGACACCACCATCATGGATGTGTTAGGAATTAGAGAGGATATTGATTGGTTGTTAGAGGTTATAAGATGGGAGGATATCATGTACACCACTCACCCCACTCTATCTCTTCTTAATTTTGGAATTCATAAGTTCAATAGAGTGCCATTTATCTCGGAGGAGGACCATGATGGTAAAATCAATTTTAGGATAATAAACCAAGATCGTCAGTGGACTTTATTTGAATTTAATAACTATTTCAATTTACCCACGGTGGGATATCTCACGTTTGACTACCACTTCAATCCCAATTCTTTTTGGAATGCACTTGCAGGCCTAGGTGAACACTATGAACCCTCACATTGTAAAGCTTCACAAATGTAAAATCCTGTCTTTCAATACCTCCACCTGGTGATGAGTAAAACAGTGTTCGGTAGAGATGTAAGTGATGGGATAGTTAGAAAGGTAGAGCTGTACACGTTGTGGACAATATTGAACAAACTTGATTTTGATTTGGAGTTCCACTTTCTTCAAACCGGAAAGGCGCCGTGCCAGGCGCCCTGTGGTCTGGGCGCTCGAAAGTGGATAATACTCTATCTTTACCTCATTGACAAGCCGATTCGTGGGGGATAGAGTTTGACCACCTAGGGGCGCCCGGACCAGTCCGAGCGCCCGAGATAGCTCGAAGATGAAATTTGCCAGAGTTATAAATAAAGCTCTGGTTCACCTTGTTTATTTATTCCAAACACTATTTCTTTTTGTATTCGAGCTATAACGAGTTTGTGCTTCAAAGTCTTATACGAAGCTTCTCCACCTCCAAGGAAGGAGAATTTGAATAGAGCTTCAACCGCCTTCGAGTAGCGATCCTCTGATCGCGATCCAAGTCGAAATGAAGGAGTACAACATAAAAAAAAAACACACTTGCATAAAATTAAAAAACAACATATAAATTAAATATAAAATAAAATTATAAAATACTAATTCAAAGATTGTGTTGTATTGTGACTAAATATATTCAACTAAGTCGGCACGAAATTAGTAATGCACATGACTGTCACTTAGTTCATAATTTATCCAGAGATAATCATGAAATCTTCGATTTGAGTTGTTATCTAGCCGTTTTAAAATTGTGTTATATATATATATATATACATTAAAATTTAATTTTAAAAAATAATATTTATTTAAATATAAATCCTAAATACATTACTATACACGTACACTATAGCCGAATTACGAAGCCTGAATTTAGAGGTAAAATTTTAAAATTTTATCGTTTGAATATTATAGACTAATTGGGAAGCTTAAATCCTAGGTATAAGTTTTTTGAAAAAAAAATATTTTAGACTTTCTAATTAAATTATAATATTAAGTTAAAAAAAATATTAAAAATGAATAAATTTGAGAAGTTTACGGATATATATAATTTATTTATATATATATACATTACGATGGTAAAATTAATATATATATTTTAATTATTTTAGTAAAATAATGTAATTGTACATATTGAATACTTTAAACGTTTAAACGTGTTCATTATATGCATACGTATTATAACGTAACGTATACATTGATTTTAATATATATGCTGTGAAAAGATTCACCAACAGACAAATGCATCCGAAAGTAATAAAATATTCCAGAAAAAACTCTAAACCACAAGGCACTGACGTACACGGCAATCCAAAATTACGACTCGCAATCCAAAATTACGACTCTCTGCACGCTAAACCATGAAGATCTGCCACGGCTGTAAAGATAAAGATAAAATACAGGAAAAAGTCATTTCAGGCACAATTACGAAGATTTCTCCGATAGTATTCTGATATTTCTTCCCCGGGATAGTGATCATGCAGTCAGCCAGGAAGAAGAAGATGGTGGCGATCGCTCCCCTGTTTTTTCCACTCATCTTGATCTTCCTCTGTTTCTTCTCGTCTGTTCTATCGGCCTCGGTGATCACCCATTTGCCCGGATTCCGAGGCCCTTTGCCCTTCTACTTAGAGACAGGGTTTGGTTGCTAGCTGCCGCCCGTGCTTAAGTGTCTTGTGTTATCTCCATGAAGCTCAGCTTTCACTGATGCAGGTACGTGGAGGTGGACAGGGAGAACGGTGGTGAGTTTTTCTACTACTTCATCCAGTCGGAGAGCAAGCCGGCAGAGGACCCTCTGTTCCTCTGGCTCACTGGCGGCCCCAGGTGCTCTGCCTTCAGCGGCTTGGTTTTCGAAATCGGTGGGTGAAATTTCCCTATTTGCTATGATTAACTACACTCGCTTCATAGTAGAAATCCACTCGCAGGCCCCCTGAAATTTGTGACAGCCGAGTACAACGGGAGCTTGCCGAGCTTAGTGTACAATCCCTATTCCTGGACCAAGGTGACTTCTTCTTCTTGTTCAGTAATCGAGGAGGAAATTGTATGCATGCTTTTGATCCTGTCTACGCGAAAACATACATGCAGGTAGCCAACGTGATCTTTGTAGATTCCCCATTGGGTTCTGGATTCTCATACTCGAGAAAAGATGAAGGGTATGATGCCAACGACACGTCTTGGTCTGAACAGGCTTATAAATTTCTCATACAGGTGGGAAAGATCATATTTTCCTTGTGCAATTACTGTAAGTGCCTTAAAGATGCAATCTTTCACTTTTACAGTGGCTTGTTGAGCACCCACAGTTCATCTCCAATCCCCTCTACATCACTGGGGATTCATATGCTGGAAAAATTGTGCCTATGGTGGCCAAAAGAATATTGGATGGTAATTCTACTTTTAACTTAACTATTGATGAGAGTGTGAACTGTGAAGTGAGAGCCATTTTCAATTCATTTCCCCTGTAATACAGGTATTGATGAAGGGAAAGAACCACTACTTAGCCTCAAGGTAAATTGCTTGAATTGATGCGCCGTTGGCAATGAAGGGGAATAATCTAATTTGGACCTTCAGGGTTACTTGATTGGCAATCCAGTCACAGGAGGAAGAGTCGATAAAAATTCTCAATTACCTTATGCTCACGGCATGGGGATCATATCTGATGACTTATTAGAGGTAATCTTAGTCCCATTCTCAATTACCTTATGTATCGAAATGATCTCTGATATCAGCTTTCTTTCTGAACTTTTAGATGACACAAACAAGCTGCTTAGGACAAGATTATCGGACTCCCACCAATTCACAATGTGCTAAGTATCTTGACACATATAACAAAGTGAGTTTATACATGCATTGCCTTGTCATGAGCATACTGCAACTTGTATTGATTGACATGCTTCATGGACCAGTTCTATTCAGAAATTAATCAGGGTCACATTTTGGAAATGTTATGTGCTCCTGACTCTGAACCCAACCACCTGCATCGTCGTATGCGTTCGACTTCTGATAAGAGAAACTCGAAGCAGAACTTGCATTTTCTTCGATCACCTCCATTGCCTGACCTTAGTTGTCGAGTAAGAACTCAAATGACTGGATCTCTGACTTCATTGTGCCACCCAAATTTTATCAGTTTTCTTTTGTCTGATCACAGAGTTATGCTTATGTTCTATCATACTATTGGGCTAACAGTAATACTGTGAGGAAAGCCCTCGAAATCAAACAGGTCTGGAGCTCTTCCTTTTGGTTCAATCATTTACTTATTTTGCAATACAAATTAAGCCTGATGAGGAACACACTTTTTGTTGAAGGGGACGATCAAAAAATGGGTGAGGTGCAATTTTAACTTACCATACACACACGGATTTGACAGTAACATCGACTATCATCTTAGCCTTTTGCAAAGAGGCTATCGGGCTTTGGTTTACAGGTGATTAAGTTGATACAAAAAATTTATTTGTTGGCTTGTTAGAGAACTTCTCGTCGTTCATAAAGCTTCTTCGTTCTCAGTGGTGATCATGACTTGGTGATACCCTTTCTGGGGACAAGGCAATGGATAAAGTCTTTGAATTCTTCTATCGTCGATAATTGGAGGTCTTGGTTTGCCGATGGTCAAGTTGCAGGGTGAGGCTTGGAACAGATGTTTTTACATAAAACTCAACTTTTGTGTGATTATTCTAATTGCTCTTCATGCAATTGCGATAGGTATACAATGACTTATTCTAACAATTTGACATTCGCAACTGTAAAGGTGAGATGAAAATGAATACGATCAACGTGTTTCTTTTCGTTACTTGTTAAAATAAATTGTTAGAAATTAATTATTTGTGTTCTTAATGTAGGGTGCTGGTCATACAGCTCCAGAGTACAAACCAAAAGAATGTCAAGCTATGATCTCAAGGTGGATTGCAAATGCACCTCTATGATATGTTCTTCCCTCATCATGAAGCCTCATCTTAATACGAAGACAATTCATGAAAAAAACACACCAAAATAACACACCACAATGGTGATTGCTTTGTATATCACCTGTGAACACTGATGTAAAAGTAAATAAAAGTGAAAATAGCCATTGTCAATATGCCATGCTAATAGTTTGTATTCACAACTTGTATTTGTATCAACTACTTCTAAATGATGATATGATCCAACTTAAAACTCTTGACAAGGTTATTTTAAAATTATGATAACTTAATTAATCTTAAATTTATCTCCACTTAACTATTTCACTAAACAATCATTGATCCTGATTGGAAGTTGTGGCGGATGGAAAGTCTTAGGGTGATTGATGAGGTGGTGAATGTAGTAAGAAATTTGGCAAAAAGGTGATGTGGAGTTAGAGTTTTGGAAAGGTCTGGAAGGGTAGAGAGTTTGATGAAAAGTATGACAGACGAGAGAGAGTGAGAGGGAGGTGTGACCAGGGTAAACATAGGACCAGGGCTTGGAAGTTAGAAAGAGTGAGTAAAAGACTTGTCACCTTCGAATGCCGATGCAGTGAAGAAGATTAGAGTACAACAGAGTTTGTACACACTGAGACGACGTTAACATCAAAAATTAGGGAGAATATCTCATCTCATGTACTCTGACGCCCAAGTCAGAAATCGTCCTCAATGCAAAAGATGCAATATGTAAAAAGCAGAAAATATAAAAGTATGAGATGAATAGTACTTTCAACAGTAAGAAGTCTAAAAGTATCAAGTCTTTTCTATATATGTGTGCGTACCTTTTTATACTATCTTTTGGGTCTCGGTTGTATCGAGGAGGTTGAAAATATTCCTGTCAGAGTATGTTGGGGTGTAGAGGCAACTAGGAATACACTCAGCGAGCTCGTGGAATCTTCTCAGTGCTAGGAGGACAGAATATTCTCTTACAAGTGATTATTCTAATAGGCCGTTACGAGTGTCTGACAAGTTTGTCTCCCTAAAGGGACCAATGGCACCCCGGCTAGATAAGGTTCATGAGGGGAGTGATGACAGTGAGACTCAAGGGTTAGGATGCCTCATGGGTAGACGAACTATGTGATGGAAGAGTTGGCCCCTAAAATGGTCGGTCAATCGAGGAAACGATTGACTAGATGTTTGGGAGAATAAGGTGTAAACTAGGAGGATGAGCGCTGGGACACTTGGCTTTGAGGTGGCACTAAGGTTGACTTTTCAGAGACTTTAGCAATGAGGCATCACAACTTTCTGGGCCCTGCACATTAAGAGAAAGCTAACAAGGAGCATTAGAGACCCAACCAGGGAAGAGGTCCCCATCTCTGGTACTCCAATGCTCAAGTTAGTGCCGCTACTTAAAGGGGGGCAAATGAACTGTAGAATCAGCAGCGTGTGAATGTTGTTGCGTAACTGCATCGAAGGTTGAGGACCACTATAAGCCTTATCCGTTTACATGTATATCAATGCATCTCCTGCAAAGGGTAAACTATCTTTTACAGTTTTGACACTTTTCCCCATGTGAGCATATCATTTCTGTGTCTTGTCATCCTTTTGGAGCTTCGGTCGTACGACAAGTAGAAAGCCCATTCTCTAGTGTCTGATT
>JBBPFP011153029.1:0-11497 GCA_037974795.1 Kaempferia galanga | reverse complement strand
TCTATCCAAGTTATTAAGGAAAATCTTGTGCTCAAAGAGAATGCACCCTCTACCAAAAAAAAAAAAAAACACTAAAGGATATTTTCGTGACTTTACTTTGACATTAACAAGTTGCTGACTGGAGATGCACTTCATTTTAGTTAGTGGAACTGTTGGTGCTTTAACATTTACCAACTCTTTTCATGATTTTAGAAGCAAAACTGCACTAGTGCAGCATATCTACAAACAATCTTTTCATTTGCTACAATAGTTCTATCAAAGTACTTGACTTTGTATACACTTGATCAAGCTTGCTTAATAGTATGCACACTAACTTTACATTATGGGTCCATGTCACTAGTTCTTTATGAGTAATGGAGCATCGATGATTTAACTTGTAAAGTAATAAATTCCACTTCTCTTACCTAAAATTTATGTAATTTCCTAAAAACGTCAATCAACTATGATATTCATACCAAAATAAATAAATAATCAAATTTCCATATGCAAATTAGCATTCCATTTTCTATCTTTTGAGTTTTCCTTGCATTGATTATGAATTTTTCTAGTAAACTATTTCTAACTTTTTTATGTTTTCATTGTCTTTCTAGGTCCGATCTTTGGCTGCTGAATCTGCAAGGGCATACCAAGGAGGACCACTTGAGCTATCTTACTACAGGGAATCATCTATGATACTTGAAAAGACTGGAGAATTAGATTTTTTGTTGGAAGATAACTTTGCTCTTCCTAGCCAATATAATCGCAAGCTTGACTGGTTTGCTGTGGATCTTGAAGAGGAACATTCTGCAATGGATGGGCAGATACTTGAGGAACATACTGAATATGTTGTCTACGCAATCCACAGGGTATATTTATCATTTCAACATTCTAAGAATTTATTTATACGTGAAGGGAGAATTCACTATACTTGGCTAACAATGTATAGGCCTTCAGAACTTTTTCTATGTGCAATGGTTCAGGGCTATTTATTATTATTGATTCTGATCTGATAAGCATTTACTGAGTATTAGCATGCAAACATTGCTTAAATTTACTTTTTTTTTCTCCTGCTGATAGATCTTTTGGATTTTGAACAAGAATATACTAGTGGTTTTTAGACATATATCAGTTTTGTATACCAAGCTGTTAGTATTCTTCCTATCATCTAAAAAATTCACATAATTCCAACCTTCACACGATAAAATATATTTTCTTCTCAATATCCATCAATATATGTTCTTACACATGTAGTCATTAAACATGCTCTAGTTGTTCTGTCTCTTTGCTGGCTTGTTGGGTTTTCCTAGTAGGAGTATTTTTTAGCAAATTATAAATTGTGTTGTTGGCATAACTCGCAACTTATTTTTACTTTGAATTCTTAGTTCAAATCTCATCAATTAATTTAATGCAAGCTTGCAATTTTTATGCTAGATTATCTGTTTTAACCTTCTTTTCCTTTGAAGAGAAATAATATTTTGATTTGCCATCATGCATGTAAATAGTTAAACATTGCTACTGACATGTCCTATACAATCTTGTAGATCTTGGACCAATATCGAGAATCTCAGGAAGCACTGTCTAAAGAAGGCGCTGAAATTTCTGGAGTCTTGCCTTCAAGTGTGATATTAGTTGGGCATTCAATGGGAGGCTTTGTAGCTAGAGCTGCAACTGTTCATCCAAACTTGCAGAGCTCAGCTGTGGCAACTATAATAACTCTTTCCAGTCCGCACCAGTATGTTCTCTTACCTTTGTTTGCGTACATTATCAATTTTTTTTTTGTATGGATACTTAATCCCTGATAGATGAGTTAAATGGTTTCCAGATCTCCTCCAATTGCGCTGCAACCATCTTTGGGACATTATTTTTCTCAAGTTAATGAAAAATGGAGAAAGGGTTATGAGCCACAAACCAATAATGCTGGCCAAATTATCTCTAGTCCAAAGTTATCTCATGTCGTTATTGTTTCTGTAGCTGGAGGCATATATGATTACCAGGTTTTTCTCTTTCTTTTTCTGCATGCTAGAAGTTTTTACTTTTCTTTTGATTAATTGTGGAAGAGATATTTGTGATGCATATATGCTTTCATGTCTTTTTTTTCATTTCTGTTAATGTATGATACAATGTGTGTTCAATACTTGGTTTTATGTTTGGTGATTGCTTTCCAAATCAATGGTGTAAATCATTTCAAGCCTTGATTTATGAGTTTAAAAATGACAGCTTTATCAATAGCATGCACAATGCAGCACCTTCCCATTTTTTTCTCTGTTGTATTGTTCCTGCATCTGTCTTTTTGCTATTCTGTTTAAAGGTCCTTTGCTATCTGTGCAAACGAGGACAACATCCTAGTTTTTGTTCAAAATTTTTAATGGAGTTGTCCACATTTAGGGTTACACATTTTTTCTATTTTGCACAGTTGGTGTAACCAACTGTTCGTGCTCATGTGAATGGTGACTTTGACAATGAGAGTATTTTCACAAATATTCTAACTTATGGCAGATACATTTTTTTGATGGACGTATTTACAGATTCGTTCCAAATTGGCTTCTTTAGAAGGAATCGTTCCATCTAGTAATGGTTTTACAATAGGGAGCTCTGGTATGAAAAATGTTTGGCTTTCTATGGAGCACCAGTCTATTCTTTGGTGCAATCAACTAGTTGTACAGGTCAGCACATTTACAACCTTGTATATGAATAAGTTTGGTGACTTTGGTCTATGAATCATTTGTGTGCCAATGATTTTTTGCAGGTATCACATGCTCTTCTTTCTTTTGTAAACTCTGGTACTGGTAAAAAATATCCAAGTGTAGCACAAAGGATTCTTGTGTTGACAAAAATGCTTCAGAGTGAGATCCCTCGCAGTCTAAATTGGCCAAGATTTGTGAAACCATCTGTGTCTTCAAGGATGTTTCCTCTCGAGGATGTTGGACATGCTATTGGTAGTTTTCATCTCATTACACAGAAAACTAGTTTCTTCTAAACAAAGCCTAAAGTAGTTTGTGCATGAAAACTGTTCAAACGAAAGACTTATCAGTACACGTTGATTGCCTTTAGCTCATATGTTTATATTCCTTTCCATTCAAAGAGGAGAGTATATTCAATGTGTTATCTTGTTAAGATATAAACATGTAATTTATATTAAGTAAACATAATTTGAGGTTAGTACATTCAAGTCACAAAAAGGAAACATGTGAAAAATTGTCATTTCCTCCTATTTTCTGGGGATGACCTATTGATATTCTGTATTTCACAAAAATTGCTGTAGATGCTTTCTTGCAGCGCACAATTGAATAATATATATACATATATTCATTTTTATAATAAATATCAATTGATCTTAATCTAAATAATTTTTTAAAAAATATTTTATGGAGTTGTTGAAAAGGCGGTGGCAAAGATATCCACTTTTGCTTTTCTTTTCATTTTTCAATTTTGTTTCTTAAACAAACACAAAATTATAATTATATAGTATTCAAACCTTATCACATTCTTTGTGTTAACACCCTAACACTACGGCTTATGTCAACATTTTTTTTTTCTAAAATGCAAAATTGTGAAAGTTTTTTTTCCTAGTGCCTAATGCTCTGAACTCTTATTTAGTAGAACTTGAAGTTTTTCAAACTAAACAACTGCAGATCATTTTGTTCATTCTATATCCTTGAACCTTTCAGTGACTAATTTGATCTTTATAGCTTTTCCCAATTTTTTTCTAAATATTATTTTTGTTTTTCTTGCGGTAATTTTTACACTGATGTTCACATTCTCACATTTTACAATTTTCCTTTCCCCCCTCCTTTCTCCATTATATTGTTACTTTTTCTTCTTGATTTGTCTGTTTAATCCTTCATTAGATTAGAGTTTAGAACCTTGTCATCTCTTCTGAACTCCTGTTGATGGAGGAACAATAATATCTTCTAAATGATAGCTTTTATTATACTTTTATAACTTATATATTGACACTTGTGTTTATTATTGTTAAATACATTTTGAAGTAAATACATGATTTTTTTATTGCTTTTGGACTATTAACATTTTATTACTTATTGACTATTTCTTTATAAATTTCTTTTACATTCTCAAGAATTTTTGGTAACTCCAAAGAGACAATCTGATAATATTATGATTCAAAGTTCTAAATAAGGTCACTGATACTGGGCTTGCAGAACCATCAGTACATGATCAATATTCTTGTCCTCCCTCTTTCAACTGGAATGAAGATGACCTTGAGAGAGATCTCTACATAGAATCAAGCACTGTGACTGTTTTGGCAATGGATGGGAAAAGGCGTTGGTTGGACATAAAGAAACTGGTAAATTTGACGCAGTCATAACATTTTACTTATGAGTGTGGTTTAAAATGAATCTTTCTTTCTTAGGTGGCTCCGTGCTTTGTTCTTTGGTAATTTTTTGTTTAGTTTTGGTGAGACTTAATGCTTGTAGAATGGGTTTCAGATTTCCAATACTTTTCTCTGGATGCAATAGATGGTATTGCCTCTTATTCTTTACTCAAACTGGTATTTATAGACGATATTAATATGTACAATCCAGTAGGTTGTTCTAGTGGACCTGTTAAATCAGTGATCTGGAGTTAAAGAGTAATTCTCTTAGACTTAAAACTAGTTTTTTTTCCTTGGGCTTGCAATCAAAATCCAATGAAATTATCTATTGATCATTTATCCCCACAGTGGGAGAGAATTTTTGGTGATGATTGTCTAATTTAGTAAATTTGATTTGTTGGTTCTTTAGAGATTTTTTGTTGGCTCATTTGAATGTTTTTTTGTATTGCATAATTGAAATTTCAACTACTTTCAGGGTTCAAATGGCAGAGGACATTTCATGTTTGTAACAAACCTTGCCCCTTGTTCTGGGGTTAGACTTCACTTGTGGCATGAGAAGACAAAAAAGGTGTCAGCAAATGAACTTCCTGTTAGTAGGAGAGTTATAGAGGTGACTACAAAGATGGTTCACATTCCTGCAGGACCAGCCCCAAGACAGGTGCCAATTCTGCTATATCTTCTGCTGAATCTTTTCAAATTCACAATTTATTAAGCACATAAAACTTTTCCTTTGATGTATAGAGGCAATTTATGTTCTAAACTCACTGTGTATCAGATTGAACCAGGAAGCCAAACAGAACAAGCACCTCCATCCTCCTTTCTTCAATTAAGTCCTGAGGAATTGCATGGTTTCCGATTCTTGACCATTTCAGTTGCACCTCGATTGGTATGGTCTTCTTTTCTGTGAAGCTTTACCATGCATTGCATTTACATCTAGTCATGAAACTTTTGGAGATTAACATCTTGTAAAGGAATTATTTTTTTGTTTGTTATTGGCGTGTGAGTGTGTGCACACACAAATTTTTGTGACCCTTATATTTGCATGTTTGAATCTATTAATAAATTTTATGCTTGTAACTTGAACGTGCTTGTGTGAGTTAGGATTAATCCCCTAAATATTCTTTTGCCAACCATTTGGCCCTTCAAGAAACTGGATTATCTAGGGAGGCTTGGATGGATGTTTATATTGACCTAGATTAGGTAGAGGATTATGTTGACCTAAATTATGGAACTTTGGATATATCATTGATGGTATTGGCTAGTTATCATGGTAAAGCTTCATATGCAGAAACCTAAGCTTTCTCAAAAAGGAAAATTGACTTTTGTTTTCAGTCCTAAGCATTTTTTGGTCTGCATTTGCAGAATCCAATCACACCAATGTTAGTGTTTTTAATTCTCCAAGTGGCTACTCAAAGATGCTGAGTGTTTATATGTGGCGATTTCATTGGTCAATCTTATCCCATTGTCACTGCCTGACCTACTTAAGAAATTGTGTACATTATTCAAAAAAAGTAAACTCATTATTGTGCAGCTGTTTTTTATCCTTACTTTTTGGGCCATCTATATGGATTTTATCCTCCATTGAGCTCTATGTGAGTCTATATCACTTCAAGAATAAGTAAACCCTGAATTTTATTTCCTTAACCATCATTTCTAGGCTTCTGTCATTTCACAAAATCTTTGTAACCATGTAAGTTATTAAGTAGTTTCTTTTTTAAGAAAAGAAAACACATGCAAGATTCTTAATCTAATCATTTTT
The DNA here is from genome assembly GCA_037974795.1 of Kaempferia galanga. Classification (NCBI taxonomy): domain Eukaryota; kingdom Viridiplantae; phylum Streptophyta; class Magnoliopsida; order Zingiberales; family Zingiberaceae; genus Kaempferia; species Kaempferia galanga. The sequence goes on along the minus strand of JBBPFP011153029.1, from coordinate 5,426 downwards.
CCTTGTCCAGACTGTATCAGGCAGACCTCCCCCAGCTACTTCTATGGCAGTTGGACAATTCTTCGATCCTAAGGAAGGAGAAAGTGAATTCTCTGTCGCCACACTTCTTCGTTCTAGCTATGTTCAAGAGGTTCATACTTAAGAAGATAACAATAGGTTATTTTGGTTAAATTGAGTATTGGGTTTGTGCCACCGAAGATATTTGTTCCCTTTTCATTTTTGTAAATTCTACATAATCATCGATTGGATGGTTGCAGGAGATTATGCTCAAGGAAGATCATCCACTTGCTGTCAATTTGTCATTCTCCCTAAGCCTTGGCATTTTACCAGCTACTTTGTCATTGAAGACAATAGGCTGTGGGATAAAGACTGCTGCTGAGCAAACTCCAGAGGAGCAAAGCAGTGAGCTTTAGTTAAACCTTTCTTAGTTCTTCCAATTAAGTTTTGGTTAACATCTAGGTAGTCCTTTCTTCGTACTATTACATCTTTGTGTTTGTGTATGATTGTTGTGTTTCACTATGTTTAGCCCTGAATACCTTAAGCACTATTAATTTTTGTTAGAGGTCATACTTATGTATGAGGCGCTGGGTGTTTATTTCTAAATATGTCATTCATAATAATGTAATGTAGAAGTGAACTGCCTATATAGGGGAGTTTTAGATTTTTCTACTTCAATATGGCATCTATGCCCTGAGCAACTGCTCAATCACATGACCTTTCTTTCGATTCTTTTGTGTGGCTTCTCATCTGTTACAATGGTCTCATCTATGTAGCAGTCTTCTTGCAGCCTCCCAGACTCAAATACATTATTTTGACTAGCTGTGGCTAACCATTATAAACGAAGGAAAGCACATTATTATTCATAGAATAGAATGGCTCTAGGCACTAACCACACAACTTCAGTTTACAATTGAAGTTGCTTGGAAAGGCCAAGCAATTTCAATTGTGAACTGAAATTGTGTGGTTTCACTTGTTCTTTTCCTATTTAGCGCTTGATTTTTCATCTCCTTTCCAAGCAATTTCAATTGTAAACTGAAGTTGTGTGGTTTCACTTGTTCTTTTCCTATTTAGCGCTTGCTTTTTCATCTTTCCGTAGGGTCCTTTATTTGGTTAGATTAAAGGTGGTCAAAAGTCAAATGTTTGGAACAGTGAAAGTAGGTGGATCCTTGGTGAGGTCGTGAAAGAATAAGAAAGGTTCAAAGTGAGAGAGGACATAGCATAATGATGTTATATGATGGGAAGAGGTCTCTGCAAGTTATGTGCACTAAGCAACCTAAAGCTTCTACATTAAGCTCTTTCTCTGTGTCCAGGTTCCATACCATGATATTTACCCAATGTTGACAGTTGTCTGCATTTGCAGAGTTTTGCAAACTTCGCTGTTTCCCACCTGTCGCTCTCACTTGGGATCCACAATCAGGTTTACATATCATTCCTAATTTGTATAGTGAGACTATAAGTGTGGATTCTTCACCTGCAATGTTTGATTCTAGTTCAGAGACTGGCAAGACAATTGTGTTATTGTTGGTAAATGCACTGTTGCTTCTTGTGTTTTGTTTTTAAATATTTTATTATTTTTAGAGGATTTAAATTTACTCATCTTTTTGCACTGTGGTATTTTTTTGCTTCAAATTTATTGCAGATGGATCCACATTGTTCATATAGTATGGGCCTGTCTGTCTCTTTACCTTCTGCTGCCAGTAGATTCTGTCTTTCTTATTTTTCACAGGTGAACCCCTTTTTTTTTTAGTGATAGATTACCTTTAAGGTTCTTGCACTCCTTTTCTGTAATAACCATATGTTCTCCACTGAAATTGCATAAGATAAATGTTCAATATTTTGTGAAAAGTAATAGGAAACTAATTTGTTAGTAATAAATCTTCAACCTTTGGGCAAAAGTTAATTCAACAATGGACATCCCAAGTAAATTAGCTTTCTTTTCAAAAACTAGGAAAATAAGAATAGGTCGCTTCCTCCATATGATGATAGTTATGCCCTACTTTGGGATCTTTGGATACAGTTAAACTGTGATTTTAATTTGCTAAATCACATTGATATTTTAGATATAGGATTTTATCACTACGTACATCTACGTGTAATTATCTGTCACAATGGAATAGGCACTACAATCTTTCCTTTCCTTCCAACTTGTTAAAACTGATGCATGCACTTTTTCTTCTTTGTGACTGAAACACTTTTTCTCTTTACAATATTTTCATAGTTTTCTCTAACATTTATTGGAAATTGACACAAACTATTCAACTTTGCAGATCACTGGTTTCATGATCACTGCAATCTTTTTTGCTCTGAATCGGCAATCACGGGCTTGGGAGCTCGATACATCTGTGCCTTCCATTTTGTCAGCAATAGAGTCTAATTTGAGAATGCCACTCCCATTTTTCTTCTGTGCTATGCTACCAGTTTTCATATCTTTTCCAGTTATTTTACTGACAAGAACTCAGTTACCTCCAATTGCAAACTACATTTCAGTTTCAATATTGTGTTATTTAGTCGCAAATGGAGCCATCATGATTTTGATCTTAAGTTCTCTTCTAGTTCTATACACTGTTGCAGCCGTACATGTTTATATTAGGAAAAGGTCAGTGCTTTACTTATTGGATCTTTGTGCAATCTTCAACTGCTTACACAGCGCTTATAACTGTTATCTCATTTTTAGTTGTCAAAAGGTTCTTGTTCCAAGGAGCCATTCATGCTACGAACAGTTTTATGCATCCATTTTTCTAATGATTAAGGGCGATTTTACATGCATGCAATTGGTTACTCGGCACTTCAAAGACTAGTAAATAGTTGTGGTATATAAATTGTTAAGCTACATAACTTAAAACCTTTCAAATAGAGTAGTTCACTTTGAAAGATGTTCCATCCCAAGGAAAAATCTACTCTTAAACAAACATGATATTCCTAAGTTTGGTTAAAAAAAATGACCTTGGGAACCAATTCCCATGGAATTATGATTCCCAGTTCATAAGAAATAGCTAAATTGCTTACTAACAATTCTGGAGCCTTTTCCAAATATTTATTGGTTAATCTTTGTTGATTTTTAAAATATTTGTTGGCTTGCAGCTGGATGGCATGGGAAGACAGCTTTGTCCTTTTTCGCCAAATTCTTCGGTTTACCTCATTCTTCTGTTCAATGAAGGTAAACTAATGCTAACTCTTCCTATTTGTTATATCTATAGCAACTGCGCGTCACTCTGAACCACTCAAACAGATAGTGCAGGTTCTGAAGAACAATGCAAGTTTTGTGGTGGCGTTTGTTGCAATTCCACTCATCTATTTCATTCATCCAGCTCTTGGCCTTCTTGTATTGCTTTTATCTCATGCTTTCAATTGTCATGCTGCTTTATGCAGGTATTCTTCCAACAGATTTAACGATTCAGTTTGATCAATTTATTGCATTTTTTTCCATGAAATTCAATATTTCATCCTGGACAAATTTTGCAATTACAACCTTTTTGCCTTGGAAATTCTAGTTTCTACAGGCTAACTTGTGCTGTTTTTTCAACTTATTCTGTCACATTCTTCTATGGAGAGTCATTAACTAATACAAGATACTCGTGGGAGAAAAATACATACACATTTAATAACTATTCACGATTTATATGAACTTCAACTTCATTATAGACTGTTTCACCTTGGATATAAAATACTGCCGTCCTATTTGTTTGGCTACTAATTCTTTTACCCATAAGTTCAAGTAAATGCTGGATATTGTACATTCACTTGACCATTTTTCTTCATCGATGTTTTACCTAGTTCAATTTTACTAAAAATAGCACCTTCTAATTATGGTGATAAAGAACTTTTTATTTAATTTCACTGAAGTCTATCTATATGGTTATCTAAAAAAACAGTTCTTTCTATCTTTAGTAAACCTTCTAATCATTGTCTTCAATTTAATCAGTCTAAGATCTTATTTCATTCTTGTAACAGCTTTTTAACGGCTTCATTGCGCAGTCATGCTCAAAGGAAAGAACACTCTGATTCTAGAACTTATCACAAGCCATCTATACAATCCCGTGATGGAGCCAATGATGGTTTTGAACCACTACTTCCCCTCGACGAAAGCTATTCCCCTACCACATCGAAAAGCTTCAGTGACAGTCAGCTTGAATGCTTCAACTACCAGCTCAGCATACTGATCTTGCACCTTCTTGCGTTACTCATGTTTCTACCATCGCTAATTGCTTGGTTCCAGGTATGGGTTTTATATAACATCTGCGGCCCAAAAAAACTTGTAGCTCTGTCCAACTTTCGTAATGGAAATCACATTTGTTTTGTATTACTCGTGCTCATCTTCACCCATTTTCTTATTTTCTGTTTCAGAGAATCAGGTTGGGACAGAACTTCCCTTGGCTTATTGATTCTCTTCTATGCACCGGGGTTATTCTGCATGGCCTTTTCGGCTCAAGGCCAGACGTGAACTCCATTTCTGTGCCCATACAGTGGACTCGTCGAAGTGAAGCTGGTCTAAGCCTTGCCTACCTCCTTGCCGGATACTTTACTTTCATCAACGCTCTCTTTTCGGCCCCTTATAAAGCACTCTATGCAATGGCTGCCATCGGCGCTTTATGTTGCATTGTAAAGATTATCGATAGAAGGAACAGGTCTAGAAATAAGCGAAGACATTCTCATAAGCACTGACTACAGACTTATCAACGGTCCACTCCACCACAAGGAAATCATCGGTTTCATTTGGCCATTGCCTCTGGATCACCATATACATATCGAGTTGGCAAAAATGCAGGTCTTATTTAACTTTTCGATGGTAGAGTTATTTTCGCCTTCTCTAAGTTAGATGCTATTTGATCCTTAAAGCAGAATTTTAGGTGTGCATCATTTTTGAAGTGACTATGCATCGATGTGAGTTGTTCCTAAGAATCTATATCTAAACATTTTCTATGTTTCCTTTTAATACAAAGGCAGATGCTTTTTTTGAGTCCCAATTGCACTATGTTGTAATAAAGGTTAAGGGGAGCTCTGGGAGTGAGTCGTTATTTATTTTTGCTATGATTTTGTTATATATCTATATTGAGTGTGCGCGTGCAGGTTAATGAATGTAATTTTTTTAAAAAAATTTAATTAAAAAGTTAATATTTATTTAAATATAAATTTTAAATATATTATTATACTTATAAATATTTAAAATGAGTTTATTTTTAATTTTTTTAATATTATAATTCAATTAGAATGTATAAATTCGTAAAATGTTAAATTTTTTTAAAAATTTTTTTACTCCTAGGATTTAAATTTCTCAATTAGTTTATAATATTTAAGCGATACAATTTTAAAATTTTATCTCTGGGTTCAGTCTTACTAATTAGGTTATATTATTAATTTTTAAAAATAAAAATAAAAAATGAGTAAATTTGGATGTTTATGGGTATAATAATATATTTATGGTTTAT
>JBBPFP011153028.1:0-23865 GCA_037974795.1 Kaempferia galanga | reverse complement strand
AAGCCCAGCATCCCTTAGTTACGAATCTCATTTGAAGGAAAATCCCTATAAATACGTCGCAGTTGGGATTCGAATCGTAAATACTTAGGAGATAACTAATCGTCCTTACCGCTCTCCACACTAGAGCGGGGGAGCAAAATTATTACTTTTATTATTTTTTATTGCCTTTTCCCCTATCATTGTCGTCTCGCTTGGTCTCTATCTCCAGCGCCCTCCGAAAACCCTCATGGCCGAATCGCAAATCCGCTCCCAATCTAGCTGCGCCGCCCGCTGATCCCCGCGCCGGGCATTTGATGCCGCTGGAACCCGATCCCGATATCCTTGGAACTCTCTTATCGAGATGAGCGGGGACAGTGAAGAGGATGGAGGGCGGTCGGTGGCGTCGTCTCCCATTTTGCGGCCGCTGGATTGGAAGTTCTCGCAGGTATTCGGCGTGCGCATGGTTGGAGAGGAAGTCCAGGAAGGTGCGATCTTTGTTACGCCACTTTGATAAGATCCTTTGGCCTTTTGTGATCGATTTGCTTGTTTGAGATTTCGGGTTTTGATGCGAGTTGAAAATTGTGTGTTTTTGCCGCTAGATTGATCTCACTTGTCATTCTTAGGATTCTTAGAAATGCAAGCCAATCTCTGATAACTGACGCATGTATTGTTATGGTTTCCCGATAGAAAGATCAGATTTAACGATTGGAACCACGAATACGTGATTTTCCTTGTTTAAATATTACCTTTCCCTACATTTTTGACAGATTGGTGATCAATCTAAGAAGTATGCGCTCATTTTATTTGCAAATTTCTGGTTCCTTGCTAATCGTCTCATTAATTCCTCCACAAACACACTTGTTGTTACTCCAGGTTCGATGCTGTATGAGTTTCTGTCACATGCCTGGTGCAGGACTGGCTCTAAAGGCGATGCGTTGTTAGTTAAGGAGTGTTGGTGACTCCACAAGAGGGATGATTTTAGTTTTATGTTAGCATGACTCTTTTGTTTGAAACAATCTTGCTGTCTCTCAAATTAGGTAATCCAACTCCTCCAGTGAAACTGTCATTTGGAGGGTCGATCCTTATTTTTCTTTTAAGGGTCTTAACTATGTTTTCAGTCATTCCCCATCAGTTCCTGGCAGTCATTCCCCATCAGTTCCTGGCAGCTTTACTCGTCTTCCTTTTTTTATAAATGAATTCTATGTCATGGTACGGAAACTTCCAAGGATGGGTTTCAATTTGCTCAACCACTTAACCTTTTAGTATAACAATATTTCGTTACTGGACTAATAAAGAATTCTTTCATGAAAGCTTCTATGCCCTGCAGCAAGTGGAAATTTGAGCAGATGTAGAGCCTTGGACTCATTCTACTTAAGCAACCATTTCTTATTTCAAGTTTAGTTTAGCCACTAGGTTCTTGTTGATGAAGTAGGGTGTGCTGGGGTTGCAAGGTTGCAAACATAGTCCCACATTGAAAACATATGGGAAAGATCATGAATTTATAAGAGAAAGATAAAATTCTTTTGGATCCAACAATCGACTGTGCATAAGAGCTATGGTCTAATAGAGCCATGTGAGTAGAAAATTGACTTCGAACAAAGGAAGTGAAGCTCCCATGTTCAGATCAAGAGGACTAGACACCAGGCAAGAAGTCCTAGTAGGTCGGTTGGATCAAGGGACAAGAAGTTCTAGTTGTGGCTAGGCAAGGAATTCTAGGTCGATTGGACCGAGAGGTAGGAAGTGTTAGGCAAGGAAATCCTAGTAGTTCGGTTGTACCGAGGGGCAGGAAGACTTGGTGGGTCAAGAATAGAAAGTTGAGGTGGGTCCTGCAGTCCTTCATTTGAGGGGGGATTGTTGGGGTTGTAAGATTGTATACATAGTCCCACGTTGAAAACACATGGAAAAGATCATGAGTTTATAAGAGAAAGATATCTCCATTGATATGCGACATTTTGGGTAGAACCCAAAAACAAAATAATGAGGGTTTAGGCCCAAAGTGGAGAATATCATACTATCGTGGAGATAACTAAATTCTTTTGGACGCAATAGGGTTTAGAACACGGATAGGTAGTGACTGAATTAGGGTTGATACTTCCATGATCTAAGACTAGTGGACCCTTTGATTGTCATCAATGAGACCTTAGAACATAGGAGACTCTTGATGCTCTTTTTTTGACTCTGTGTGGTATCAATAACTATGTACAATGCTAGTCGGTCAAGAATTGAATTACGTTAAAGTATAGACTCTTTGTTAGTTGTTTATCCATCTTGCCATTGGACAGCTATTGCACGAGTAATTGTGAGGGTCTTGCATTGGACTATTGTTGTGGTTGTGGTGTCTAAGACCACCTCGTCTTTTGCTTATATAGTCATCGTAATTGTATCTCCCTCGAGATATCTTTAGGAATGTGTATTTTCTTCTATTTGCAAGTGTCAAAGCTGTTCAAAGATGAAGAGATCTACTTATTTGGATGTTGTCAGATTTCTTGCACGGGTTCAGAGTCTCTTGAACTTGCGTAGATACTCATTAAACAATCATGTTTGATGGAGTTTGGTCGATTCCTTTACATTTCTTTCTTGATCTCAGCCCTCTCAAGTTTTATTACCTGCACTTGAAAGCCCAATTTTTGTGGTTGGAGATGATCTCAACGTTTTCTCCTTTGCTGATTCATTGATATTTAAACTAATGTTCACAACTTAATAACCATGTAAGTAGCTCATCCATGTGGTCCTACCTTATGAAGTTGAATTTCAGAGGTCAATGTGGAGCCCTTCCATTTGGTTTTGCACCCTATAGGGGAGCTTAGAAAAGAGGCATGTATGTGTTGGGTTCCTTGAGTGTACTATATTACCTTCATCCTCAACCTTGATGGGGGTACACATGATTTCTACCTCCTTAGTCAGGGTAGTGATTAGTGTCTTGTCTCTTTCACTGTGATTTCAGTATTGTTCAATGTGACTTTGGTATATCATTTCCATCTTCTTTGAAACCCCAACACTTATTGTTCGAGATGATTATTTATCGACAACGTTGATATCAATTTGTTACATGTCTTGGTGTAGGATAGGGTTTAGGAATAATAAAATTTTTAGAGGTGTTGGTTTAAGAATGATGAACTTTTGGCACCAATTAGGCAATGTTTGAGAAATATAGTATTGTATACACCTTTTTGTTCTCTATGGTGATACTTTGCAAGTTGATGTCTTGAGAGATGTCCCTTAGTGGACTGAGAGGGGGGAGTGTGGTGCTATGAACTGGACTGGGTCAAAAGGTGACTAGTGTCATAAAAAGGGGTTCCTTAACAAGATTTTCTTTGAGATGAATCATAGATGCTCAACATCTAAAGCAATATATAAGGATGGCTAGGAGGGAAGCACATAGTGTTGATGCAAATTGCACCACAGTGGGAGCAGCTAGGTGAAGGGCTTGCAATGCAACTGCATGTAAATGTGATACTAGAGCTCTTGGAGAAAGATGTGCAACATGGCTGCTGTTGGCAGTGTGCTGATGGGGGACAATTAAAAACCGAGATGGGGAGAGACGAGAGGGAGATAAATTGAGAAGAAATGGAGGATAGATTGTATATTCTTCAATGAACATTGTCTGAGCCTCACTCACTCTTTTATAGGGTTGATTACAAGTCTAATCGGTTACATTTTACTCAATGTAATTCTTGCTGGTTGTTTCCTTGCAAATCGATCAATTCCACACTCCCTTTCTGGTGCTTCTTCTCTTGCCCCACCTAGGGTTAAGCCTCATCACACCATATCAGTTTCAGTTTAATTTTTTCTTACATGTGATTTTCTCCAAGTTCTTGTAATCTTTTACAATAATCTAGTTTGTCATGAGGTATGAAATGCTAAACAAATTCCTTTAATCATTTGAGATTCTTTTAGTTCATAGTAACACCTTTAAGTCAAATTCGGAACCTTATGTTAATTTTAAAGCTCACTATTGATGTTTATTGATAATATCATGGCTACTATATTTGAGTTCTTATTCATAACCTTTCCCCTTGCCAATTTATATGAGAGTAGGCATATTTTGCCAATGGATTTTACACTTGTGAACTCATTTAAAGGCATTTACTTCATTGTTCAATTAAGTCATCAAACCTTGATTCTTTGAAATCATCTGAGCACAAATCTCCATATTTTTATTCTAGTGCATATTGTGGATGGCGATGAAGCCTTAGTTATTGATTTTGACATTATGGAATATACAGGTGAAACAAATGAAATACTACCATCTTCTTAGTCATAGTTCAGTATGAGGTCTAAGTTGGTTGCTGATAGCCAAAAGAATGAACACTTTAGTTTCCTTCATGATCTCTTTTTTAATTTCTATGTTGGTTTTTTTTCCTTTGTTAAATGGTTAGATTAGGTTCCATACTCATTTTGGTTTGTAATTAAACCTTGGAGACTAACGTTTGTGCCAACTAAATTAAGGTTCGTAGCAAAAATGGATCTTACTAGGAAGATTAGAAGTTTTGAGGACTCAGATTTGTAAAAACTCATTGATTAATATGTCATTCATATCGAACCATTTAATTTTATATTGATTTTGACTTTTTGTCCATGCCAAAGTTATCTTCTAATTATGTAGATGCAGATACTTCTTTTTGGTTAACAAGGTTTTTCTGTAATTGTTAACAAAATTGTCAGTTGGCATGAACTTTTTAATTTTTTTTCTTGAAGTTGATATCATCTCAGCAATAGAATTTGATAAATCTGGAGATCATCTTGCAACTGGAGATAGAGGAGGTCGTGTTGTTTTATTTGAGAGGACAGATGCTAGAACTGTATGTTGCTTGCAACTCCTTTTTTCTTTTTGGCTGAAATGCCTTTCAGTGTGATCTTCATGTGATGTGACTATTTGATTTATAGCATTGCTCTCGGAAGGATCTGGAGAGGCAAGATTATCAATTTAGCAGGCATGCTGAGTTTCGGTACAAAACGGAATTTCAGAGCCATGAACCAGAGGTGTCGATCTCAATCACCAACCATAATTTAATAGGCTACCTGGTGCTAACTTCTTTAATTGTATGTTTTAGTTTGACTATCTTAAAAGCTTGGAAATAGAGGAGAAGATCAATAAGGTTAGATGGTGTCAAGCAGCTAATGGTGCTCTATTCCTTCTCTCTACTAATGATAAAACAATAAAATACTGGAAGGTAAAATGTATGCTTCTGTTATCTTTATAAAAGTGTCTTTTTTGTTATCATAAATTTATTTTTCACATTCTATCTTATATACTTTGTTGAAGAAGATCTAGCTGTGGAGAGAATATATCATGCCATTGAATTTAGTCGTCTTTTACCTGTTCCAAATTAGTCATTCCATATCTTTATAGGCAAGAAAATTCTCACTGATGTTCCTCTATGTACATATTTATACACACACCTGTTGAATGCTCTTTATGTACCATCTGAATGATCTCATCCATTGCCCACTCGGTCCTAAACCCTTATATCATTGACAAACTTCTTTTTGTAAACCATGGATCAGAACATTATTGCCACATTGGAACATTTTTCATAGCACAATATTAATATTAATTTTGTTAATTTATTTGTCTATCTTTGATGCACATATGACACTGAGTCATTGATCATTAAGTCTAAGTGGGAAACAATTCCATGTTCTAGAAATTCCAAGGAGTAGCTTAAAAAGTTTATGGAACAGGTTTAGTACACTATGTAGCAATACACAGTATTACACTTCTATCTTAGTCTAGAATGGATGACCAAACTATGCAAACTTTTACAAGTTCGCTTAGTAATTACGATTCAACTTATGTATGGTACTTACACTGCCTTCATTATTGATATCTGCTTAATTTTCTACTATTATTTTGGTTAACCAATAATTGTACTTTTGTGTGTTGGTAGTGCAACTTCTAATATACATGTTTGTAGAATCAATCTAGTGTATGCCTCGGACCGGCTAGAGGGAAGGGTGGATAATTGGTGATCTAAAGGTAAAACTTTTCTGCAATACACAAACAAACTTGTTAGCACTTGTAGAGTGCTCCTGTGTGAGATAGTTTATAAGTAAAACCATAAAGAAGATGCTAAAGGGCAACCCGGTGCACGAAGCTCCCGCCATGCGGGGTCCCGGGGAAGGATCCTTTGTACGCAGCCTTACCCTGCTTTTTTGCAAGAGGTTGTTTTATTAGCGTTACCATAAAGAAGATGCTAATAAAATAATTTACATGGTTTGTATCCTCGCACCTACTACATAGCCTATTGATTTGTTTGGCTAGCCACTATTGCAAATCCATTATGACTAACTTCTTTTAAGAGGCGGAGCAAGCCCACACTTAATACTTTGGGAAGATTACAAAATATGTATTATTTCAATATGAATTAACAATATAGGTAAAAGAGAGAATAATACCAAGGAGCTTGTAGAAGAAGCCTTTGCGTTCAATCACAAGCCTTTGGATGATGTTCAGTTTGAGCACTTAGTCACAATAAAATCTTATTCAATTTTATGCACCCTTCTGAAGCTAATTAAGCTCCAATGCTTATTATATGTAGTAAGCTTGAACATGTCTATTCCGAATGCCTCCACTCAACTAGAAATAACCCAGTTGATTACTCGGACAATCGTAGTCAATGACCAGGCAACGATTCCCTCGTAAATGGAATGATCATGACACAATCAAATGTAGTTCCAGGCAGCAATAGCTTGAACAAAATTATTTTGTTCTCCTAACTCTGGCATTTAGTTAACTCAGAAGTTGACTAAACTGTCCAATTGATTTAATTTTCTTAGAGATCCTTCACTCAGCCTACACCCTCGTAAGCCTAAGTGAAATCTTGGGATCGGTTGAACTGATGACTATAACTCTTATTGACCCTTGGTTGAAGGTCAAAACTTTCCTACAAGCTACTAGGTAGTCTGACCCCCTATCTAGTTATACACACCATCTCGGATGATGTTGCCCAAAAATGAGAATCTTAAGATTATAATCACTCTTAATCTCTCACAACCCAGATAGCTTACAAGTCTTTAACTACTCTATGCCCTTATTTTAGAGTCCACCTTACCAAAAGTTTCTAGTTCCTTGGATACATCAAGCTGTCCTTCTCTGCTCGCTTCTAAGTCCACTTTATTATGGATTTCTGAGCCATCAAACGCAGACCATCTAACTTGACTGTGTGAAATCAAGCGTCATTATAACTGGACCATGTTGAATTATGAGTTTTCTAAGCTCCATATTCACTTTGCCAAACTTCTATGCACTTGACAACTTTAACACTTTGCCAAATACATCAAAACAACTTGATCAGATTTGACTACTTAGGAGCATCATTGCACCATGTATATCATTAGTAAATCATGTATGGGATTTTTGTTACTTGCATATGATAAATTTTCATATGTTGTTATGTTATGGTAAATATTTTGCTATAGTTTTGGTCAGAGTTCTTTGTCATTCCTATAGCTTATGGAGTTCATGGCTGGAAGATGAAACAATTATGCTTACTCATAATTTCTTGTTATTGGCGCTTCCGTATTTTCTCATTCCTATTCTTCAAAATTGTTAATTTAGGTTACATGTGTTTTTTATTTCCACAATTACCAGTATAGACGTTTCACCTTAGGCTGGTACCTTATGTTGTTTTTTTGGTTGAATTCCAACAGGTACAAGAAAAGAAGGTGAAACAAGTTTCTGAGATGAATTTAGATGCTTCCATGATTGTGGAAAATGGTTGCAGTGGTACCTCAACCACAAGTGGTCCTAGATTGGGTCTTTCTAATGGATGTGCTAGAATCAATTTTAACTATTTGAGCAATGATTTGTCCTTCCCTCCAGGAGGATTTCCGTCACTACGTTTACCAGTGGTAGTTGTACTTAAGACATTGATTATATCTTTTCACATGGATTAGAACCATAACATATAAAATAGATGTACCCTCAATTAGCATCTCTTTGGATACAATATTATGTACATGTGTTTAGGTACTTGTAGGTATGTAGGTATATATGTATATGTGAATGTATGCTCGTACTCAGGCATGTAGGTATATACATACATACTCGTATGTACATATATGTATGAATATAGTTCGTATCTAGGTAAACACATACATATGTTACATTCTTTGATATTGCTGTTTATTCCTTGTGGTCTGTTTTATGATCTTATTTCACTGGTACAATTTTGAAGACGCAAATTGAATGAGTTGCTGTATTTGATGGTGTTAACTTATGCTCTGCAAATGCTTATTTCTTATATATAGGTAACTAGCCAAGAGAAGAGCCTTGTTGCTAGATGTGGAAGGATATACACTCATGCTCATGATTACCACATAAACTCCATTTCAAATAACAGGTTTATCCATCTCCAGCTCTTAGTGTCCTGGTTATTTATGCTGTTCCTTTTGTGCTTTATATTGTAATTTCAATATATGTTGCAATCTAATATCTCTTTATCTTTAATATTTCATATATTTCATTTCATGTGTGCATTGTCACAATTGGTATACAGGGACAGGCATAAACTCCATTTTTGGAACTCATCATTAGATTAGTTGAGTGAATTTATGTCAAAGAAGTGTAAGTAGCAATAGGGTGACAAAAAATTAATTAACATAAATAAAAGAGATCAATCATGATATTGCTAAACTTACAACTTAACTATAGACTCATTAGTAGGATAAAACCCACGTAATCCATCACAAAGGCTGGACAAAAGATTTGACCTCGCCATCATCGTTCTCTGCTTATGGTTGTTATGCGTACTTCTACCTATTTACAATTTTTACTACATATGCATCCTGATGCTTGAGGTTCTTGGTCATATTAGGCTTTATTGTTATTGCCTATTGTCTATGTTAGTTTTGATATTATTTTTTTTTAACTTATGGACTATTTTGCTCCACAGTGACGATGAGACATTTATATCAGCAGATGATCTTCGAATCAATTTATGGAATTTGGAAATTAGCAACCAGAGCTTTAATATTGTTGATGTGAAACCAACAAATATGGAAGATTTGACTGGTATTTAGTCTATTCATTTGGGTCTTGTTTTAACATTATAGTTGGAACTTGGAAGTACTCATGCTTTAACATGTTAAAAAAACATTTTCCCCTTACTTGCTTGACTGAACTATCTCCTAGAGAACGCTATTATAGTATTATCACTTTAGCATGCTCAGTGTTGCCTATTCTGCATAGCCTGTCCTTGTTCTTATCCAAGGATTTTACTGCTGATTCTGTAAGTTTGTCATTTAGAATGATGCTGATTCTCTTTTCCTTCTTTTACTTAACAACCCATCCAAAGTTCCCAAGGAAAATTGTCTGTTGGTGTATTAATAATATCTATAACCCATGTTAAGTATACCAAAATTTGTATCAGTTTTTAATATATTGAAAGTTAAATTTACATTTTGATATCAAAATTAATATTGTGTGATTTGGGGTTTTAAACTAAAAAGGTTTTGCCCCCTTGTTTGAAAGGATTTTTTTTTCCTCTTCAAAATATTATTATTAATTTTCTGATGTTCTAATAATGTGTTAATAGACAAATTACACCAAAAAATAAGGGTATTTTTTCTCTTCAAAATATTATTATTAATTTTCTGATGTTCTAATAATGTGTTAATAGTCAAATGACACCAAAAAATTAAATCTATGACCCATCTTGGAGATATGCATGCTATCTTAACCTTAACTATTGAAATAAGTTGTAATATATTACTGTCAAATACTAATGCAATGATCCTTTAATTAGTCTATACTTATATCTAAAAATAAATAAATATAGAAACCGGATCAACATGGCGAGTTACCAAAATTGTTTCATTCTGGTTAAAACTTGAAACTCTAGTGTGCATTGAGATTTTAAATCTTAGGATACCCATCCACATATTCTCTCTCTCCTTTTTTTAGCAATAACCTCCATTTGTAAATAGAGTTACTCATTAACTACTATGGAAATCATTTGCCTGCTTTCCCTCTAGCTCAGGCAATCTCTCTTTATAAGTACTTTTTTCCTCCACTTTGAGTACCTTTGTTTATTAATTTTTGTGAGGAAGCACTATTTCCATAAATTATGCGCTATGATACTATAGCTAGTTTCCATAAAAATTTATTTAGTTTTTTAGATTTGGCTGTACAAAAGTCTTAAAAAGTCTGATAGAGTTTTTAGTATTTTTATTAGAAAAGTTTGCTATTTTATAAGAATAAGTTGTGATATAATTTTATAAAAAGGAGTTGGTATCCCATTTATTAGACAAGTTTTCAATTAATATAATTTTCAATTTCCACATAGTATTAGGGTTTAGGTCTTAATACAAGTTATTCTTTAATTCACCATTATCCATAACACCACCCTCATCCACTAATCATCCGCATTTTGATACCTGTTTGGTTCCTTCTCTCGTTATTTTCCCCTTACATTAAAGAAGTTAATTCTTTCGTATTGTATATGTTATTGCGTGTAAAAAAAAACTAAAAAAAGGGTAAAAACACACAATAAAAATAGTATGAATTTTTTCTCCATCCACTGATTGCCGCATCTCAACTCAAGAACTTTAACTCGATTCCCTTTCGGAGCTCGTGTAAAGCAGAAAAGATAACTCTTAAACATTGGAAGTGATGACAAGAGCAAGAAATCCCCATCCTTATCATAAGGTATGGTGAAGTAAGATGCTTGTTCATTAAGTAATGTCTGACACAGTACTTTTTTGATGGAGGATGATAACACTTGTAACACTTGTACCCTTTCTGAGTTGAGGAATAATTTAAATATGCTAGAGACAAGTATTTATAGTCTGAATGTTTGGATAGAATGTTGAGAATGCTTCCATTGGACTCTTACACTCTGAGAGCCATCTATGAAGGTGAGTAACAGAAGCTTTGTAATAGGGAAAATTTCTAACAATTTCCACGTCTTTCTTGTTTGGTAACTGACTGGTAAATCACATTGCCAATATATGCCTGCTCTCGTATTAGTTCTACTTTAAACTGAGAATAATTTGCATGTGCAGCCCTGAGAACTTTAAGTTGACCTATGTGACTTTACTAAGCCTTTGTCATGACTGATTTATTGAAATTCTGGTTTGAGTTACCCTTTGTCATACCTTGAACCTTACCTCAGCTGAATTAAGTTTAGTCGACCAAACTTCCACTTGTTGTGGTCGAGGTTTTCTCTTTTGATGGAACGATCATGACCCATTCATAGTCATATTCATGTTTCCATATGATCAAGTCTGAAGAGGAGGAATTCAATTGGGAAGAGCTTTACCCAAACCTAACCTACAATTATAGTTGAGGCCAAGCTTGGGAAGATTAGGACTGGGTACTGTGTTCTAAAGTCTTATTTACTTCATGCCGAGTATAGGATGGGTAAGGCGTATGCTTTACCACCCAGCTACTTAGTCATCTTTCTCCTAATGGGCACAAAAGGGAAACCTGAATTAAGAAATTCCTTACCTCTCAGGAGGAAAGAGCACGCCTGTAGATCATAAAAAACAAATCTGAATTAGAAAGTCCTATTCCCTTATTATCAAGAGGAAAAAAAAAACTAACAATATCCTATGGTGACCTCTATTAAACTGATAGTCTGGGGATGCACTATTGAGGTGAACTGCAATCGATTCCTATAGTTTGAATTTTGAACAAGATTTCTTGTACTTGACAACATGACACTTATGAGTTGATTCCTATTATCAATTAACTAGAATTCTGAGTAGCTTGAAGCAAGTTGGTATGTCTTTGATAAGAAATCTTTTATATATTTCTGGGACATGTTTGACCACTTTTACTTCTACCCACTAAGGAAAATGATTAACTTCCACAACCAAAGTCTTTCTGTATTTTCTTTCTGGAAAGGGTCCCAAATTCCAATATCAATTTGGTAAATGGCCAAACATCAAGAGGAGAGCTTCGTCATTGGCTACTGGACGATCTTGCCAAATTTTATGTGACATAATCCTCTCTTAAAGTCTAGTGAGACATATTTTCCTTGAACTGTCTTGTCATTATATGTCAATGTGTGATGAGTTCTTGTTCATCTTCCTCTAATGCTCTAGACACGTTGCTAATAATTTTTAGTGGGTGCGCTAAGTGTAAGTTTGACAAATCGTGCTCATTTAATTGAGGTTAAATTATATTAGTCAAAATGATTTTTAATATTGTCAACCAATAAACAAATATATTAGGGTCCATGCTTCCATAAAAAATAAGAACATCTTTCCTAACATGTGGTTCACAACAACTACTATTTTTTTTTTAAAAATAATTAAATTCTTCTCTAAACAGGAGATGGTATATTTGTTGTCCATAAACTTGGCCGGGTATGCAGAATAATCATTATTTGTTAAGATCATTACCCACATAAATGTAATGTAGTTAATATCTCTCACTCCTATAATTTATATCTTGTATATATTTAATGGTTATAGTAGTTCTATTATCAAGTTAATAATGATAATTATAAAATAAAATAAAATAATGTGATAAATTTAAATGATGTTGAAAAATATCATAAATGGTTAACATAGGAGAATAATTAAAGTGTTGATGATTTTGATGGATGATGACTAAACTAAATATGAAAATTTATTTGATGGATGATGACTAAACTAAATAGGAAATCTTTTTTTAATGGATGATGACTAAACTAAATTGGTGACTAAATGATGTTATTTTTTTATTTTTACAAATAAGGTGATAATACAAATAAAATTGTAAAAAAATTAATTAAATGTGAGCAATTTAAAATTATCAACTAAATAAACGAAAGTCAATTTTTAGGAAGAGGAAATGTATTTATATCCAGATGATGTGAGCTTCGTTGATATTGAAGTTGCTTGAATTTTGGGTTGGAACAATGGATGAAGTTACTCAATCTGCTTTTATTGGATTTAGAAGAGATGACCATTTTCTTATAGACTGAAATTTCAAAGCTTAATTAAATCTTTTAGCGATTCTATTGACTCTTAGTTGTGTCAATGTATGTTGTTTTAGATCAGGGAGAGCTATGGTTACAGACGACATGATTAGTTGGTTTTGTGATGCCTTAGTGGGAACATGAGGACTAGTGCATCAAGATGGAGGCAACAATGATTTTGGTGGAGATCGAAGCAAGGCATAGAGATGACAATGCAGTTGTGCTACTGATGGATGATAGCGACGATGCTAGAAAGAGGTGCTTATGGTGAAGAGTTGATAGCATAGTCCTAGTGGCAGTACTTAACAACACGATTTGTAGTCATCCGTTATCAAGGTTCGACAGAGGTGTGCGATCGGAGGTGGATGCGAAGACTTGCTTTGACAGCCAAAGGTGAGGTTATTTGATCAGAAAGGAAGCAGATGAACAAAGATTATGGTGTGACATTTGAGAAAACAATGATGTCTTGACTTAGTCGATGGCAACAGCGATCAACTTTATTGGCAGTGGTGGAAGCAAGCAATGGTTAACGATTTAGCCAACGCAAGAGGCGTTTGGTGGAGATAGCAGACAACATTGGATAGGTGATATGAGTTGTGAGACCCATGGGGGGTAGCAAGGTGAAAGGGCAAGAACAGAGGTGACTTGGGTCTTCATGGTGGCGGCATTGGTGTTGGTGGTGGTGATGTCGCAAGAAGAACAAGGTGGAAGTTACTGCTCTTTTTATTTTTCCAAAAATATTTCTCTCTTTATTTCTCCCTTTTTCTTTTGTATTAATGAAATGTCTCCTGCTTTTTCTTCTTCTATACTACACTACTACTCTCGTTTTTTACTCAACATTTTTTTTCTTCTGTTTTTGTTTTTTACTTTTGCTATAGTAATATTTTTTTAAAAAGATAAATAAATGGTAGCTCGATGCATGAAGCTCCCACCAGGCACTAGTGCAGGCCGAGGAAAGGTCTATTGTACGCAACTTGTATTGCAAGAAGCTATTTTCATCACTTGAACCCATGACCATTAGGTCACACGACAAAACTTTATTGTTGTGCCAAGGCTCCTCTTCAAACTCTAAATAATAAAAAATAAATAAAAAATTAAAAAAAAATCAAAAAGTTGATTGTGGATGCTGCCTGAGGAAGAGAAGACTTGAGCAAATCATAGTTGTGTAGTGAACGTGAGGAGGAGAGTTGTGGAGGCAAATTGAGCTTCAGGAGTGGATCCTGTTAGTGGTGAGAAGCAAATCATGAGAGGAGGTATAATACTTAATTTAGGATTCGACTCCTATAGCAATTGATGCAACACTACGGAGAAAGAAGGCACGATCCTTAAAAATTACAAGACTTTGGACAGATCTGACTCGAGAATAAATATGGAAATAAATATTTTAAATAATAAAATATGCCAATTTTAATTGAGATTAATTGTTTATTTATTACCAAATAGAAAACACTAATTACCAAATAACAAACAAATCAAAATTTTAATTTATTATAGTCGTTTTATTCTTGAATATTCTTCAATTTATTTCATTTATTATGGAAACACCAATCTGGAATTATCATCAATTTATGTTTAATTATTACCTTTTGATGCTAATTTATTGCTTTTTAATAATGAAAAGAAGGAAATAAATTAACATAAAAAGACTATAATTGAAAAACATAAATTGAAGATATTTCTAGAGTGACTTTTTAACAATAAAAAAAAAAAAACTGAAGTATATTCGATAATAAAGCAGCTACAATAGATTAAAGATTTGGATTGTTTTGTCATTTTAGTTATTATCCCTATTAAAATTATTATATTTCTTATTTAGAATATTTATTTCCATATATAATGTTGAGTTAAGCATAAAAGGAGTCTAGAGTCTTGTAATAGAAGTTCCACTTTTCTTTTCTACGGGAGAGTTTACTCTTTTAGGTGAGGATTGCGTCTTTGTTTGTCTGTTGCGCTGTGCCTTTTCGATCACCAGATTGATCCTAGATCAGTCACCTGTCCAATCGACTCGGCCATGAATGTTTCTGTTTGTTGTTGGAATTCAATATCTCATTCTGAGCAGGATGTTACCTCATTTCACTTCATCTAACTGATCATCAGTTTGAACAAAAGTAGCCTTTTACTATTATGATTTAATAACCTGGTTACTTGCATAAATGATTCACTTTTGAAAATGTCATCCGATAGCAGTGAGAATGTTTTAAATAGTATAAAGATGGCTGTATATGGGTCTGAAAAATTCTTGCCATTTTTGAAATATCCAAGTTGATTGTCATGCCAGTTCATAAATTTGTCTGACAATTTTTACTCCATTTTCCCATTAGTATCAACATTTGTTGTTTTTTTTCTGGTCATGTTTCAATGAACTTATGGTATTTTCGACAGCTGTCACATTTATAGGTTCTAACAGCCTTTCTTACATTATTCTGTGTGCTTTTATGTTCTATTTGTTCAATGCCCATTATATTGTAACCCTAAATAACTACCTTATATTATATTTCAGAGGTTATAACTTCTGCTGAATTTCATCCGATCCAGTGTAATATGCTGGCGTATAGTAGCTCAAAGGGATCAATTCGTCTTATAGACTTGCGTCAATCGGCCTTATGTGATAATCATTCTAAGTTGTAAGGAAACATGGCCTCTCCTTTCAAGTTTAACATTTCTTCATAGAAAATAAGATAACATGAGTCAAGATTGTTCTCAAGTTGCATGCATTTTGTATATAACTGATGAGACATTCTTCTACACAGGTTTGAGAATCTTGAGGCGCCTCCTTCAAGGTCTTTTTTCACTGAGATTATTGCCTCAATTTCAGATGTCAAATTTGCTAAGGATGGAAGACATATCTTATGTCGGGATTACATGACTCTTAAGGTTCATCCTCGCTGATCACTGTTTCTTCACTTTTCTGGGGAATCTTGTACTGCAAGAAATATATTTAGAAAAGCTTGCCTTAGTTCAGCACCATGTCTATCCAGATTTTATATTAGCATAATGCATTGATAAATCATACATGAGAGGGGCATCTAGTAGGAAACTTGAAGTTATACAATCTCCACATTACATATTCTTCTGTAGCTGATGTTTAGCATGATTAGGCTATTTTTACTAAGGACATCAGAACAATTTCTTTATCAACGTGGTGCTTCTTTCAACGTGGTGCTTGTGAAAGAAGCACCAATCATTATCTTCTGGTGCCATGAGAAAAACCCACGGTTGCATAGAAACATAAACAATGACAATCATGACTTATAAGGTGTCCACTAAGAATATTAAGTATAAATTGGATGCATTTTCTATATCTTAAGCCTATATGAGAAATGATCAGCCTGATTAATTTGACATAGCACTATTGCAGAGTTCCTGCGTACAAATCTTATAAAAGATAAAAGAGAAACTCTCCTCCCTGTTAAGTCAAGATGTCAGTACAAGCGTAGATTGGTTTTTTTAATGATCAAATCCCTGATTATTGGGATCAACTATATGATTCTTTCCCCCTATGTTTGTGAAGGTAATATTTGGTAATGAAGATATTATTCTTCCATAAATGAATAAGGATGTAATACATTGTCAAATTTATAACCTTTATGGAACTTGAAGTTCCTTCTATCAAAAGGCTAACTACTATGTCAGTTCCTTTGCTCTATTATGATAAGTAGAAGACCCAGCGGAGAATAATAAAGGCACTAAGTTAAATACTTCTAGTTATTGTAATATGTCCAGAGATTTTCTTTTCTGGTTATTTTCCTTTATATATAATTGCTTATCTTTTGTTTATTATTCCATCTATTAGATTAGTACAGTTATTTCAATTATCCATCTCCAATATTTGGTTCAAGTAAAATGCTATAATAGAGATATAACATTTGTGTCTCTCTAACCTTTCATCTCTTTCCTTGAATTTGTTTTCTTACAGCTTTGGGATATAAATATGGATTCAACTCCAGTTGCTACCTTTCAGGTTCATGAGTACTTGAGGCCAAAGGTGAATTGTCTCTTTTAAATACACACAGGAATAATTGCATCATGTTCATTGTAATATTTATGGATGAAATTTTGTTTCAACTATATATATTGACATGCAGTTATGTGATTTGTATGAGAATGACTCAATTTTTGACAAATTTGAGTGTTGTCTTAGTGGAGATGGGTTTCGCGTGGCAACTGGTTCTTACAGGTATTGCTCTAATTGGTCCTTCTGATGACTGACTTGTCTAGGATTCAATAATAATGTTGCATCCTTCATTTGCAGTAATCTTTTCCGTGTATTTGGCTGTGTTCCTGGAAGTGACGAAGCTACAATTTTGGAAGCCAGTAAAAATCCAATGAGGTGACGTCTCAATCTTCTCATTATTCTTATTACCTTTATCAAATGCATAATCCATCATGATTGAGGTTCTGATACACATTTTAGTTATCTTTTGAATTGGTCTTTTGAGGAAAAGAGCGAGTGATTTTAAATGTCAGCAAACTTTTACATGCATTCAGCTAAAATTGAATGGAGAATGGGAGTATTTCATTCACTAATCCCTTGCAAAGTTACTTAAAACAGTGTCTACAAGTCAATATGTTGTTTAAAATGACCAGAAAGATTAATGGCAGGAAAAAAAAAATCTAATAATGTGTTTTTTTATGAGGGAAGGAATGCAGGAAGGAAATAAGGTGACAAAAATTTCTCTAATGACACTTTTTCTTCTCTTTCTTTTGGTGGAAAGGAGGGAGGGAAGTAAAAGCAAGGAAAATATTTTTCTATTTTTTTTTCTTTATTGCTTCTATCCAATTTAGGTAAACTCACTTTTGCATGCAATGGACCTCAAATCTTAACTTTCAAAAATAAAATTATTTTTTATTTTCAAATTCATTTTTGATTAATGGTTTTAATTAATAGTTTTTTAAAATTTTGGTTTTCCTTCCTCATCTCCTTCAACAGTCTGATGGAAAATATTTGTCTTTTTTTATAAATTTTCTTCTTCTGCCCTTTTCTATACCTAAGTTTTTTCCTTCCTTTATAAGAAGCATATACTAAAGGTCAACCAAGTTTCCACTTTAGTTGAACCTCTGGTCCGATGAGCCTTTTACCTTTTCCTTATTACGGACTGCATCAGGCTAAACAAATATCTTCACAGACGAACTGCTGTAATGGATCATGTAGAAAATCATTCTTGACCTTGAATCATGCTATAGACATTTAATCTAGTACACCAACTGGTGCTTAGTGAGTTATTGTTACAATCTGAAACTAATATTATCTGATATGCCCTTACTGTTGCATATTGTTGCTTCTGAATCTAAGAAGCTGCTGTTCAAATCTCTGAAAGCAGATTTCTATGGTTGTGACATTACTGCTTCTCTCACTTGTTGCCTCGCCCTAGGTATCACAATCCGTAATTTAAAAAAAAAAGAAAAGAAAAGAAAAAAGGCTACTTTTTTCCAGGGGAGAGGGGATCTGCAAATTATCTATCATCTCGATCAATACAGATGCAAATTTCTTAAGACATGCTCCTATCCTGGTCATTACTTTCTTCAGATGGTTTAGCTTACCTTTGCATTTACATATATATAGGAAACAAGTGCAAAACCCAACAAGAACTTCCAGATCTCTTGGCAGCTTCACACGTGGCATGAGACGAGGTCTGTCATGCAAAAATCTAGCTACTGTTGCTTGGCATCCAAGTAGTTGCTAATTCCATTTAAAGAGACCCTTTGATTTATAACATCTCATTGGGATCCATTTTCCGCAGGAGCAGAAACCCCAAATGTTGATGCCAATGGAAGCACATTTGACTCCACAACCAAATCACTTCATTTAGCTTGGCACCCAACGGAAAACTTGATAGCTTGTGCTGCTGCAAACAGCTTGTACATGTACTATGCCTGAAGATTTTTTTTCCTTACTGCAGCACCTATATTTCGGGTTGCTGCGTGTGAAGGCCTGGGGGGACTTTCAGCTGCAACCAACAAGGGACAGTGGATTGATCTCACACGACATTGACTTGGGAGCCCAAGAGACTATGAAATCCACAAGGCAACTAAATTGTTGTTTACTTTGTCAGGCTCTAAGTATGGGGAATCTGTATTCATATTCTTTAATTTTGGGAAGAGATTGCACATCTAACTACCTTGTTGAGCATCAAAATCCCTGTTAATTATTAACTATCTTACGACTGATCTAGGGATGGGTGTGGGTAGTTTTAGTCTCCAGAGAGGATGTTATTCGCTTAACTCTACAATTACACTGTAAAGGGCATAGCTCAGGGCTTGCAATAGTTCCTTTTATGATTGTTCATCACCTTCCATTCTGACAAGTTCACATCTTTTGATCCCATGTTTTACCTTCTTTATCTTGTTCTAGTCAAACAGAGAATATGCAAGATACCTATTGGTTCTAAAGGCATGGAAGGTTTGTGTTTCCTTCTTTATGTTTTGGTCTAATAAGTCGTTTGGTTTTCATTCTGACAATTTTTCTTGTATTCTCGTGGGCAAATTTGTTTGATTCCAATACCCAAGAAGCCAAAATCTACCAGATGGCTGATCTTTTCAATGTGTAAAGTATACAATCATTTAGAACTTTGGCCGTCAGAGTAATTTTTGTTCTTCTTAATTAAATTATTTTATGCTGTCTAATTTGATGGAGGGAAAAATTATAGTGGCAGAGGGGAGGAATAAGTTGAACGGTCATGCTTCTTGTTTACTTAGGTTGTAGCAATCAGTTTAAAATTAAACAATCCGAAATTGATTAAATCAATATTTTTTTACGAACCGAATCAATCAAATTTTTGTCATCCAAATTGAATTGATATAAAATCGGTCATGCTTTTTCACATATCTTACAATGTCTTTCATTTATTTCTTACCGTCTATTTCTTACTTGTATTGCAAACAATTGGTCACAATGGTATACAGGCTTGTAAAAGATTATACTATTCCCAAGTCTGGAAGAAATTTGAGTCTTATTGTGTCTCTAGAAATGCATGCTCTCAATTTTATACTTGCTCTGGTAAAATTTAAGAAGTTCAATTTAGTGGTTCAAATTCTTAAAATTCTTATCTGTATCTATTGGACTTTTATACATATTGCAACACATTGAACTATGAAGGGGTTCCTACAAATACTAAGTTGCTACTGATTTTCCCTTTTAGCCTTAGAGACTCAACTAGAACTTGGCTAAACACTCTGCGACATGGAAGTATCACAACTTGGAAAGAATTAGAACAAAGATTTCTGAACAATTTTTTTTCTCCAAGTGAGACAACCAATTTGAGGAGCCAAATATTGAACTTTGAGCAAAAAGATGAAGAGTCATTATGTCAAACATGGGATAGATACTTGATTCTAATACGATAATATTCCACATCATGGACTTGAGGAATGATTGCTCATTCACATATTTTATATTAGGTTGTCCTTTTTAAACAAGACCCAGTTGGACTTAGTCGCGAGAGGATCTTTGATGAAAAAGAGTCTCAGTGAAGCAATTGATTTAATTGACCAAGTGGTGAATAATCTTAATGAGTGGTCCGGAGAGAATTTGATGACTCCTACACTAAAAATCTCCGAGTTACAAAGCAAGGAAGTAAAGTTGAACAAGAAAAATGTGCTGTGTCAAATGAACAATGAAGTTAAAAACTCAGAGCAATGAGATGACGAAGAGAAGACATTACCACCTTAGTGTTGTGGACTACTGAAACAAATGTTATACAGTTTTGCTACCTCAAATGAAATAGATTCGGATGAGTATTATGGGGAAGAGAATTACCTTGAAGAAACTCTCCAACACTCACTAGAGGACCTTTTAGAGATAAGCTGGATTTATGGGAGGTAGGAAATTTAAGATGAAGAGTCAAAGGATATAGTGCAAGAATTGGATGAAACTCCTAGCTCAACTCTAGGGTAGAGTAGATTATGACAATTGAACAAAGCCCGACATTACCTTAGATTAAGCTCCAAGCAGAACTCAAGCCTCTACCTCCCAATCTCAAATATGAATTTCTTAGGCCGAATTCTACATTGTTGGTGATTGTTAATGCAAATCTAAAGGAATCGAAGAAGAGAAAATTGCTTCAAGTACTGAGCATGCTAGGTAGGATATACTATTGATGATATCAAAGGAATTAGTCCTTTACCATGTATGTATAAAATTCTACTTGAAAATGACCATAAATGTACAGTCGAACACCAGAAAAGGCTAAATCCGAACATAAAAGAAGTGGTCAGAAAAGAGGTTCTCAAGCTACTTGATGCATGAATTATCTACCCTATTTTTGATAATCCATGGGTAAGTCCAGTGCATATAGTTCTAAAGAAGGGAGGGATGCCGGTTGTTAAAAATGAGAATAATGAATTGATCCCTACTAGGACAGTTATTGAATGGAAAATGTATATTGATTATTGAAAACTAAACAAGGAAATGAGAAAAGATCATTTTCCTCTTCCCTTCATTGATCAAATGCTTAAAAGGCTTGCTAAGCATGCATACTTTTGCTATTTGGATGGGTACTCTGGATTTATCAAATTCCCATACACTCTCATGATCAGGAAAAGACCACTTTTACATGTCCTTATGAAACTTTTGCCTACAGATGTATGCCCTTTGGTCTTTGCAATGTATCTGCTACATTTTAACGTTGTATGATGGTTATTTTCTTAGATATGTAGAAGACATAATGAAAGTGTTTATGGATGATCTCTCGGTTTATGGAATTGATTTTGATGCCTGTTTGCAAAATCTTTTAAGAGTACTATAGAGATGCGAAGAAGTAAACTTGATTTTGAATTGGGAGAAATGTCCTTTACGGTCAAGGAGGGGATTGTTTTAGGCCATAAGATATTTGAGTGGGGGATTGAAGTTGATCAAATCAAAATCGAAGCAATTGAGAAACTACCACTACCAATCAGTGTAAAGGGGATAAGAAGTTTTCTAGGACATGCGAGATTTTATCATCGATTTATAAAGGATTTTTTTTGAAAATATTCAAACCCTTGACGAATCTACTCTTGAAGGATGTTGAATTCTGCTTTGATTAGCACTGCTCAGAGGCTTTCCATAAAATCAAAAGTGCCCTCATAACGACTCCTATAATTCAGACACTAGATTGGCGACTCCCATTTGAAATCATATGCGATGCAAGTGACTTCGCTGTTGGGGCAGTATTGGGACAGAGAAAGGATTAAAAAACTCTATGCTATCCACTACGCCAGCAAAATTTTAGATGATGCCCAAATCAACTATGCCACAATAGAAAAGGAATTTCTAGCGGTAGTCTTCACTTTCGATAAATTCAGATTGTATCTAGTAGGGTCGAAGGTGATGGTCTATACAGACCATGCAACCATATGGTATCTACTCAGTAAGAAAGAGTCTAAACCGCGGCTCATTAGATGGATATTGCTCCTTTAGAAATTCGATTTAGAAATTTGGGATAAGAAAGGGGCGAAAAATGTTGTAGATCATTTGTCAAAGATATATCAAAATGTAGAAGGAAAAGTGGGAGATGATTTACCAATTGATGATTCTTTTTTGAATGAACATCTCCTATCTGTTTCTTGTGTGAATGTAGCGTGGTACGCCGACATTACAAACTATCTCGTGAATGGGATTCTTCCATCAAACCTTACCTCCCAGTAGAAGAAAAAAAAAAAATTCTCACTGGCATTAGTATTATGTATAGGATGAACCACTTCTTTACAAGAAATATGGTGATGCAATTTATTGGAAATGCGTGCCTTAAGACAAGGCCAGAGAGATTTTGTAGCATTGTCATCCATCATCATATGGAGGACACCTTGGCATCTCAAAAATAATAACTAAAATTTTACAGGCCGGATTTATTTAGCCCCACTCGTTTAAAGATGCACAAGAATATGTTCAATCATGTGATCAGTGTCAAAAGACAGGTAACATTACTAGACAATATGAAATGCCACTTAACTATATTATGGAAGTTGGGTTATTTAATGTTTGGATATTGATTTCATGGGGTCATTTCCTTTATCCTATGCCAACAATTACATCCTGGTTGTAGTTGACTATGCGTCTAAATGGGTGGAAGCTATAGCCTCTCCCACTTATGATGCCAAGACAGTGATCAAAATGTTCAAGAAAATAATCTTTTCCTGGTTGGAGTCCCTGAGCTGTTATAAGTGATGGAGGATCTCACTTTATGGACAAACAATTTGAGACCTTACTGAAGAAGTATGGGCTAAGCCATGAAATCACGATGCTATATCACTCATAAATAAGTGGACAAGTTGAAATTTCAAATAGAGATATCAAGAAAATATTTGTTGAAGATCGGTCGATAGCCGACTTTCTTCCTACTAGGGTTAGTGCGTAGCAGAAAATACAAATTAAAATAAAGTAAAGACAATAAGAACAATACTAACACAATTCATTTACTTGGTATTTTCCTTCAGCGGAGATGATTAGTCCAAGGGTCCACGCGCGCACACAGGTCTTCAATATAAACTTGCTTCTTCCCAGTGAAGCAAACATCTCACAATGGTCTTCTTCCTCTTAAAATTAGTTGTTAGATTAGGAGGAAAAAAAGAGCTAGAAAGACTTGAGCTAATTAGAAAAAATGAACACTAGAGCACTAGCTTTCTCTCATGCCCCAATCTCTCCTTAAATAGGAGGAGAGAGTTGAACACAATGTCAACTCAGCCTTGCCATCAGTTGACTGCTAACGTTACCTGTCGACTGCTAACTTTACTAGTCGACTGCTAACGGCCACCATAGAACCCTTGATTTTGGCCAACGGTCTTCCAACGGCTAGCTACCAGTCGACTAGTCTGAGGTCAATCGATTGAGATTGCAGGACATTTGACTTATGAAGAAAGGGGTCAATTCGCATGGAATGAATCTTGTGAAGCTAGTTTTCAAGAACTCAAATAAAGACTAGATAGTACTACACCTATCGTTGTCAGTCACACAGTCCCCTAAGGAAGATGTGTTTATGCTCTACACAGATGTATCAAA
>JBBPFP011152705.1:0-11499 GCA_037974795.1 Kaempferia galanga | reverse complement strand
GAGACACATCACCGCACGTGCCAGATGACGAAGAGTCAGCTATAATAGATATTCTCGGTACTCGTGACAGCAAGCTATCTGAGGTGAAAGTACCTGCACACTTCTTAAAGTGGCATACTCTAAATACCTCTCTTGAGTTCTCTTTGTTATCTCTTCGAGTCGGACCGCTACTGACTTGAGCGTCGGAGTACCAAACGAGAGGACCTCGTCCCCTATTTGATGACTAACGCTCTGTTAGTCTGTGCGAGTGCTTTCAGGCGCCGGACAGACGGACGTGCGCGACTCCCTTCGCCAGCTCGGCCTCGTTCCAGCTCAGCTTGGCACGTGAGGCGCCAACTCGGTCTTCTTCGACCTCCTAGTCAGCCGTATCTCCTAGCTATCCATCCGATCGGGCGCGGACAGGATCAAGTACATTTTATAGGCTCGCTAAAATATTTTTATCGAATTAACGTCGAAAAGAGGACCGTATTTTAAAGTGCAGATGGTTTTTATAGCTAAAATAATAGTAAAATGTTATAAAAGGATCTCTTATTTTTTAAAACTCGTATCAAAATTTCCAAAGACGACACTGCCTCAATAGCAGTCAGTCATCTCGTTCACGAGGACACGCTCGACGTCATGGCCGGCAATGGATTCCCCTGCGGTGACAAATGCTCGATGCCCGACTCTTTCATTCTTTTTCCTTAATGAGTGCACCGAAATTGCGAGTTGGGTCGGCGATCAGGACAGATCACAGGCATCATTCATATTGCAAGAAGGGTTTCCCCAAAGGCATTATCCACTCTGTTTTTTTTTTTTTTTTTTTAAAGTATATATTGTTTTCTTTGTTTATTCTATTGCCCCATCTTCTTTGTAACATTTTAATGGATATTCTATAAAAAAATGAAAATAATAAAATAAAAATATATTAAAAGCATCCTCGTTTTCCAACGGTTATGTTATAAAGACAACCGGTCTAACTGAGCCGGTTCAGTGAACCGTCGCGGCTCGCGCAGAGGCAGCTAAAGAGTCAGACACCGACTTGACGAATTTTGAAACTGAGATGACCGTTGGGGACGCATCAACCGTCCAGATCCGATCCTACGTCAACGGAACGCTAGCCGTTGGCTACGGGGGAGGCATGTGAACCCACCCTTCCGCTGTTTGCGTCCCTTCTTATTTTATTGCTTCGATCGCCTTTAAATCCTTTCTTAGTTTTTTTCCCTCTCCCGTTGTCTCTCTCGCAAATACCGAGGAGGAAGAGTGAGAGAGTAGCGGAGAAGAGGGCGTTAAATTCCCCCCATCGAGGCTTAGATTCGATCAGGTTTGTAGGCTTGGAAGCCTGGCGGCTTCTCAGGTCCCGGAATTCGGCAAGGAAGGTGGAGGAGGAGAAGCTGCTTCTAAAAAAAGGTCTTGCTCGATTCTTTCGCGTTCATTTCGTTGATTCTTGCCTTCAATTGCAACCTTCGCAGTGCGTGGTCGTGGATCGGTTCCTAAATTTTCGACCTTTTTGCCTTTTTGAAGCTAAAGATCGCTCTTTTTGGTGGCATTTCTCTTTCGGAGTTTTCCTGAATGCTGGGTGAGCCACCCGCATCAGAGAGGCAATGGATGTAGTTGGCGGTAGTGAACAAGGCATGATGCAACCTAAGACTTCTCGAGGTTCTTGCTCAAATATTTTATTAAGTTGGCTGAAGAATTTAGCGTTTGAATTATAAATTCTCAGCTGAGGAACAAAAATCTAATTTCTTTCCTTTGTTACAGAAATGGGCAATCGAAGGGCACTGAGGGACATAAAGAACCTGTTGGGGGCACAACGCAACCCTTATGTGGTGACCAAGAAGGGTTTGACGGAGTAACTACTTCATGTCTAACCTTGCTGTTTGATAGTAATTCTTCGGCATGATCTAATTTCCTTTTGTCTGCCTTCAGCAGCAAAATTAATTTAGATGATCAGAATCCTGGACTTGGTGCCCGACGACCAATTACAAGGTTAGCACCCACTCTCTTTGATTCTCTTGTCTTTAAAATATTTATCCTATGTTTTAGTTCCTTGTTTTTAACTGATTGATGGATCGAGTTTCTTTAGGAGATTTGCTGCTACATTGGCAAACCAATCGCAAGCTCAGAATCAGGTGTTTATTTTATTTTATTATTATTATTTATTATTATTATTATTATTATTATTTTTTTTTTGCAATGAATGAAACTTGGTAAATCACAGCTTTGTTACCTATTTATGATTACTAAATTTTTTTTGCTTTATACATGA
Source organism: Kaempferia galanga (assembly GCA_037974795.1). Classification (NCBI taxonomy): domain Eukaryota; kingdom Viridiplantae; phylum Streptophyta; class Magnoliopsida; order Zingiberales; family Zingiberaceae; genus Kaempferia; species Kaempferia galanga. The sequence continues at coordinate 9,251 of JBBPFP011152705.1, read as the reverse complement.
TTCTAAGGAAAATTATCAACAAATTGGGAATGACAGAAAGCATGCAGAAGCCACACAGCCTGATGTGAGTTTGAGCTCTGTATATACTTCTACAGACCTAGATGTCGATTTGCACAACTCAAGCATTGGGTTGCCATTTCCTATTTCTGATGAAATGGTCGTCTGCTCTAAACCATCCCACATAATTTAAATACGTTGAAATTTTTCTAATTGACAGCTCACTGGAACGGTCGTTTTTGGCATATTGTAGGATAACTCTGATCTCAAGGAGGTTGAAATGGAAGAAATTGTGGTGGGTTCGATGCCTGATATTGATAGCTGTGACCACGATGATCCACTGGCAGTAGTTGATTATGTAGATGATATATACAGATTCTACAGGAAAACAGAGGTAGGTCTTAGTGCGATGATTGACTAGAAATCATAATTTTGAAGTCTGATCTCATTCAAAATCTCTCCTTCAGTCAATGTCGGTTAATACATTAAACTTGTCTATTAGAAAATATGTCATGGATATACAATTTGTGAATCATATATTATCAATGTTATTTCACTTCTATCACCAATTTTCCCTATAAAATATTAACTTGTTGAAATCCCGTGACAATGTTAATTGTCAATTCCCGTGACAATTACCAACATGAACTCTTGGTTGAAATCTTCTTTAATCTAATCTACATGTGTCAGGTGAAGTGTTCCACTGTTTTTTTTAATCTGTTATCTTTGATTTGGACTCTGATCTATTTTTTTCCCTAGCAAGGATTAACTGTTGTTCAAAGACACTTCTTTATTGATAATACAACCAAATTTATAATTGCAGGATGAAAGTTGTGTGGACCCTGACTACATGTCCAAGCAGTTTGATATCAATGAAAAAATGCGGGCTATTCTAATTGACTGGTTGATAGAGGTAGATCATCATTATAAAACACCACATGGCCACATCTTCAAACCTTTTCTGGATTATACTCCCCTAACCATGTACCTATTTTTCTATATCTTTCCATACAGGTGCATTATAAATTCGAATTAATGGAGGAGACACTTTTTCTGACTGTAAATATTATCGATAGATTCTTAGAAAGTGAGACGGTAGTAAGGAAAAAACTTCAGCTGGTTGGAATTACAGCATTGTTTCTTGCTTGTAAGTACGAGGAAGTGTCCGTTCCAGTTGTTGAGGACTTGATCTTAATTTCTGACAAAGCTTACACTAGGACTGAAGTTCTTGAAATGGTAATTTTCTCCCTTAAAAGAGGCAATAGTTATTATATTTTTTGAGTTTTTATCTTTGATTCAAATTTTAGCGCTGCCAAGAGTTTAAAGTTCTAAGAATTCTACCTGTAATTTCAAACCATAGCCTACAGAACTTGGAGCTTGAAACATATTAAAACTAAAACAAATGTGCGAGGTTTAACTTGGGTTTTGGCCAATGTGTTAGGCCTTACAAGTTAATGGGCGGACAACTGTTAGGAATTGCAAGTTAATCCGTGTTTTATCATCCCTATGTGGTTTTCTATTTGGTCTGTGACATATTTTCCTCCTTTTTTTTTTTTCAATTTTCATCAATAAAACTTTTTCCACATTGTTAGAAATTGATTGTTTCAAATAACAACAAAATCATGCGTCTACTTTTCATCTGCGATGTGTATGCTTTTTCTTTTTATTTATTTGTTTATTCCTGACAGGAAAAATAGATCAGTGTTATTATGACCCAGGGTTTTATCAAGCATATCCCATAGTTTGCTCTACCTTGATCCTTCGATCTGTGATGTAATTGTCGTTTTTTGTTGTTTGCAGGAAAAGCTGATTGTAGGGACATTGCACTTCAATATGTCCATTCCAACTCCTTACGTCTTCATGAAAAGGTTTCTCAAGGCAGCTCAATCTGACCGAAAGGTACAAGTACTTGATTTCAATTCATCGAGTTTTATTTCATATATATCAAGTTCTACTGTGACCGAAAACTTATATTTTGTTTGCAATATCGAGCAGTTGGAGCTTCTTTCTTATTTCATCATAGAGCTCTCTTTGGTTGAGTACAAGATGCTCAAATTTTGCCCATCGTTACTGGCTGCTGCAGCAATATATACCGCACAATGCACCCTCAAAGGGCAGAAGGAATGGACAAATACTTGCGAATTGCACACTGCCTATTCAAAGAGCCAGCTACTGTAAGTTCTACTCTGCAAACACCATTCATCACTTTTGAATCTCTTGTTGTGCGCCTAAAACGTCTCTGCGTGATAGTGAATGCTCTATGTTGATGGTGGATTTCCACGTCAAGGCTGCAACTGGAAAACTCACTGGAGTATATAGGAAATACAGTACTTTTAAGTATGGATGTGCAGCAAGAACAGAAGCTGCCATTTTTTTACTGGAAACTAATCCTTAGTGTGCTGATGGAAGAGGTGCTGATTGACTTACTATGGCCTTTACCACAAACTTGTCCGGGTTCATTGAAGCAACAAAAGTTGCAGTGCCATTATCATGTCTGTATGCTAAAACACATGTATTTTGAGTTTGGAAATCAACTCTACTCTCATGTCGGTATGCTAAAACACATTTATTTTGAGTTTGGAAATCAGCTCTACTATAACGTTGTTGTACCACTGATTCTACATTACAAATTTGATGTGTAATTGTATAAGGATTTTCTTTGCAAGGTTAAATGGCTAAGATTAACTTTTTACTGAATTCTTTTAAAGATGTATTGTGTCCTAATGACATTTTTCATAATTCTTCTATTCCATCGATGAGTTCTAAGACTTGTTAGTAATGCAAAAGGTACATAGACTTCTTCATTTATGAACTTTTATGGCTTTCCTTGAGTGATTTGTAGTTGTTGAACTAAACTATATTTTTCTTCTTCTATAATCTTTTCCATTTTCTTGAATTAAATCTTCCTCTTAGCATTTAACTTCACCTGATGTGAACAAGTAATCATCTTATAATTATCATGGAAGAAATATGATCATCACACTAAAGGTTAATAAAGAAAAAGTGAATGATAGCGATGTCATGACCTTGTATCCAACAACCATGTCGCATTGGGGCCTCTTCATTCTTTGCTTCAAAGCAAAAGCATCCAATGGATGGAGATAGAAAAGGGAAGAGCAAGGGAATTCTTTTTTTTCGTTAAAAAAAAAAAACCAATATTATTAAATATTGATTTTTTTTTCATTTTTCTCAAAAGGAAAAAAATGCAATTTCATTTCAATTTTTTTTTTTTTTTTTTAACTCCTCAGCTATAAACAAATCCTTCTTTTAAGAACCTCTGCAACTCCAAAGGCTGAAGAAGGTCACCGGTTGCCGCATTCTAAGCTGCTGCCATGGCGATGGCCTTCAAGATGGTGATTGATCCGCTGCTCCTCCCTTACTTCGATCATATAAAGTTTCGATTTTGGTTCGAACTGATGTTTTTTGTTTGTGATTTTTTCTTTTTCTGGAAAAATAATGGTAGGCGACGGAGGGGATGCGGGTGAAGCAAGAATGTTTGAGCTCATTTATGGAGATGAAGTGGAAGAAGGTGAGCCGGTACGTGGTGTACAAGATCGACGAGAAGGCCCGCGAGGTGATGGTCGACAAAGTCGGCGCCGCCGGCGAGGGCTACGACGGCCTCGCTGCCGCCCTCCCCGCCGACGACTGCCGCTACGCCGTCTTCGACTTCGACTTCGTATCCTGTGACAACTGTCAGAGAAGCAAGATCTTCTTTATCACCTGGTACTCTATTGGCTCGTTCGTTAAGATGGCTTTGCTTTTTTCTTGATCTTGATTTGATCTAGGAATCATCGATCGTTAAGATCAATGGAAGTTGATGAAAACCCTAGACGAATAGGAAAATGGCATCTTTGTGACCCACCCAAAATAAACATTCATAACTTTGATCTTCTTCATCACCTGGTATTTCTTTTACTATGCAATTATTTCAGATGAAATCCTACATGATCTACATCTTTCAGAAAGAAAAAGATTAGCTCAGTAGATTGCATTTCTTTTGCTTCATCTGGATTCGAGCTCGAAATCATCAATCCTTTTAGACTGATACCAGTTTTCAAACCCTGCACATTGCAAAATAGGACATTCTTATGACTAAAAAAACCATGCATAAGTTGATCTGATCTTAATTTCACTCTGTTAAATATGTCTATTCAATTTATAACCTAAAACAATTCACAACAAAACCTTATCAGTCTCTCATCACAAGTTTATCTTAAGTTAAATTTGTAATATCTTAAACGTCTTGAACTTGTTCTGTTCATAATGACGATTTTTAATATATATATATATATAATCTAGAAATCACCCTGCATCTGTGCTCTAAATCTGTAAACTTCAGCACAAATCAGTAAAGTTAAGTGCTCAACTTCATGGTGGAAAAAAGATATTCCCTTTAAGTCCACTTTCTCAAGCTCTAACATGGTAGAGGGAGACCATTCCACTAGCATGAACTTTAATTCCTTAGTTTAATTATAAGTATGGGTTTTATATATTTGTTCTTTCACTATCTTGAAATTCTCTAAAATATTACAGGCATATTCTTAACTTCTGTATTAGGGATTTTGGAGGTGATATGAATGGTGAAGAAAGACCCCAAGGAGCCTTTCTTGTTGCTTAGAATTCTTTGGATGAAACTTGACAATGCACGGGCAATAAAAAAGTTTCAGAGCACCGACCTTTTGTTTATTGCCTAGAAGCATCCATCCTTATCTTAATAAGCTAAACAACTCATACGTGGAGATTAGACTTTGCACCTATTCTTTTTCCTAAAGAATATGTCTCTTCTACCCCACCATCTAACCTTGATCTTGATGTGCACCGACACCATCATCAACCATGCATGACAAGTCTGAACTGCATACGTATCAGTAAAACTGATACGTATCAATCAGTTCATATATCAATAAATTAGTTTGTATCCACTGGATATGCCACCAATTCTTGACTAGATTGCTTTGACACTAAACCTTCTTTTGCTTGGCCGACTGCACATGATAGATGGAATTCACTGACTTGATTCATTATCAGTTTTCCACATGACTAACTGTTTTTTTTTTTTTTTGGGATCTTGGATTTTGGGGCTTGGCATGATGTTACTTTTGCAGGTCCCCTACAGCATCGAGGATCAGATCGAAGATCTTGTATGCCACCTCAAAGCAAGGGCTGAGGAGGCTACTGGAAGGGATCCATTATGAGGTGCAAGCGACCGACCCTGCAGAGATGGGATTTGATGTGATCCGAGAGAGGGCCAAATGAGCAGGTCTGATCAATAATTGCCCGCCTTTAGCTGTTGCTCACTGACCCATGGGTCCTAGATGGATCTTGTCTGGTAGCTTAACTATGTGCTTGCACAACAATGAGGGAGTGCTCTGAGGCACCTTCACATCCCATTGTTCTTATTCACTACTTCACTTAATGTATCATGGAAAGACAGTAATGCTTTTGGTCGAATGTTCCAGTTTAGCCATCTCAAATAGTCAGCACCGGTAGCAACAAACAAAGGTAAATTTACTTGCAATTTATTATCGTAGTCATGTGTGGGTCGTTGGGCGGGCTGGGCCCAGTCTAGCTACACCGCTGATTGGGCCCAATTGACTAAACAACGGCATCAGTGTGTAAATTAAATTAAAAATATTACTCGAGTTCGATGTAACTAATATTAAGACAATTTTATGATTAAACACTGTAATTATTTAATTTTATTATTTTACACGGGTAATTTTTAAATAATTAAGACCCTGTAAATGCGAAACTTAATTAGTATTGTACAATTTTTAACATAAACCGACCGGCGGCGGCCTTTGTACGTACGGCCCAATGGAAATCGTGTGGGACCCGATAAATTAGCCGATAGAAACGGACCGCAGCAACAGGTCCTTCCGCGAACTAACGCGCCGCGTTAACAGACTGGCAGAGCCTCTCCCTCGGTTCTATAAATACCACCCATCTGGGCTCTTTGTCGCGAGATTAATTTCCTATGTTCCTCTCCCCGGCGTAACCCTAAACCTAAGTTTCCAAATCGTCCTTTATTTCCGTCGCCGGCGTCTGTTCGATTTGTCGATCTCTCGATCGACGGGGAAAGGAAAAGGAAGGAGGAGGAAGAGACCTCTTCTGTAAGCATCATGTCGCGTTGCTTCCCGTACCCACTGCCTTACTTTGGACAGGCGGAGAGCCAATCCATTAAGGTTTGTTGAGCATCGATGCTTGCTGTGGTTGATTTCTTGCATTCTTGCTCGGCTTCCTTTATCGGGGATGGGTTGGTTGCTCGGATCGTCTTTTGGCCTTTCTTGAGCCACGGGCGAAGATTATAGATTCTATCGATACTTTCTTGTATCCCTATGACCAAAAATAAAATCGTTTATAATTGGCTGGTTACTCATTCATTGATTGAAGAAGACGGCAGTTGTTTTTAGTCGAGTATTGTGTTTGTGAATTATAGTGTCAATTTGATACTCTAGGCATCTAGATGTAGGTGAGTCGAGAAATTATAACGGGAATGAGAAGTCAAAATGATCTAGTGGAGATATGATATCATCATGGAGGAGGAAGAGAAATATATCACATAATAGAGGGTTTGTGCCGGTGAATTTTTAAAATTATTAGGGGAATTAGAAGTCAGAAGGATTTATTGAGATATGGTATTATCATGCAGGAAGAAGAAAATTGTATCACATAATTCAGGGGATGTTTGGGTGAACTCTTGTAGTTTTCTTGGGAACATGCCTATCATGAGTTTTTACGTGTGACTTTAGATTTTCATAAAGAATATGAGGATCTGCTTTTGGTTGAGGGTTGTAGAAAGGTTGTGTGAGTAGTTAATTGGCTTCATTGCGAAATTAAAAACATATATTACCTTTTTTCCCCCTTGTGGCATCCTATGGTTATTATGGTTCACTTTGGTGAATTCTATAATGGGCAGCTTAGAAGATAGCAGTTGTTTGTCCTAAAATTGTTGGGAAAAAAATTCTGGTTTGGGAATGGACATCGTTGAATAACTTGTAAAAACTGAGCATCTTTGGCCATTTCACATTGCTTGTATGTGAATGCCTATCCTCTGTGTTGGGATTGACAATTCTTGTGCAATGTAGCTTCTAAAGGAAGAAAGGGCAAAGAAGCATACAGAAAAGGCGAAGAAGGAAAGGCATGAGAAAGATAAGGTTGTAAACTCAAATCACGAAGAAAAGAAGCATAAAAAGAGGAAGCATAAGGATAAATCAGCAGATGATAAAAGAAGCCACAAAAAGAGGAAGTCTGAAAATGAGCAACGCCCATTGGTTCGTGACCTTTGCAGCCAGAAGACGAGTGAAGCAATTGAGCATCTGGAGAAAAGTGGCCTCACAGAAGAACTTGAACCTTCATTTTCTATCCAGCACAAGTGTGATTCTCCTGAGAGTTCTCAGGACAGCAGTAAGAGAAGGAAACTGGTGCCCTCTTCTTCTAGCCATGATCCTCAAGGTAAAACAACTTTTGATTTACTGCTTTAAGTTGAACTTTATTGATCTTTATTTGGTTCTGAACATTGCGTATTATTATCATAATGAAGGTACTACTCTTTGCATCAAATTGCCAATCTTAAGGCAAAGAGTTGTAGAGCCATCGCCCTTACCTTTGTCAAGGCAAACAGAGCTGCAGCCACCATTGCCACTGTCTGAGCAAGTAAAACTAGCCTTGCCGTCATCAAGGCAAATAAAACCTCCGCCACTTTCATCATCATCATCAGGGAAAGTAAGATTACCATTGGCTTGGTCAAGGCAAATTAAGCCGCAACCATCTTTGCCACAGTCAGGGCTTGGGGAGCTAACAGTGCCATCGCAAAAGCAAATTAATCTGGAAAGACTAGTGCCATCATCAGATCAAGCACAGCCAGCAGTACCATCATCAAGGCAAATAAGGGTACCGCCGCCACCATCTTTGCCACAGTCACAACTTGAGGAGCTAACAGTGCCATTGCAAAAACAAATTAATCGGCAAACACCATTGCCATCATCAGATCAAGTACAGCCAGCAGTACCATCATCAAGGCAAACAAGGGAATTGCCGCCATTGCCACTGCTGGGGAGATTGAAGCGAGCAGTCCCTTCCTCAAAGCAAACTAAGCTGCAACTAGCAGTGCCACCATCGGAGCAGGTTGTGCCGTCATTGCCTTTAACGATGCAGGAGCATCAACCCTTGCCATCGTTGTCAACTCAGATACGTCCACAGCCAAAAAATGTACACACAGCAAAGCAGAAACTTGATCAGATGCCTACTGCAGTTGCTGAACTACCATGTTCCTCGAGCAGGCCTCCAGAAGCAACTCTTCCTGGAGCAGCAACAGCTACAACTAAAACTTCCCGATCGAATAGAGTTGGCAGCAGAACATGGCAAAAAGAACAGTACAAAACTTTGGTGGTAAGCTGGAATCCACCATTCCAAAAGCAACTCCACTCATCAGCGGTGGTCAGTGAGGATGATGATTGGCTAAATGTGGCTCCGAAGCAACAATTGAATCCTCTGAAGAAAGACAGCACCACTACCAACTCAGCAGGACTTGTTTGTGAAAATCATGAGGTTCCTTTGGTGCAACCTCGAGCTCGTTGCATGCCGGAGTTGAACTTGTATCTGCTACCATACGCAGTCCCATTTTAGATTCATGGGGCACCAAAGTGGCAACACAACAGGATCTATTTGTGAAAATCATGAGGTTCCTTCAGTGCAACCTCAGCTTGTTATGTGCCTGAGTTGAACATGTGCAGAAAGTGGCAACACAACAGGACCTATTTATGAATCATGTTTCCTGCAGTGCAACGTCGAGCTTGTTACATGACATCTGCTACCTTACGCTGTACCATTTTAGATCCAAGGGGCGTGAAAGTGGCAGATGAGACGTGAAGTGGAATGATGGTCAACTTTTGTCTGCATCATTCTAAAAGGCGTAAATGGTCTACATTCTGTATTACTTGATTGAAGATTTATTCTTGTTTTTACTCCTATATTATATTCAGTCTGCTACTACAAGAATTCCTTGACTTGCCGAGTTTGTTACGTTTCTACGACAATAAAATAAAATAGTTTTAGTTGATAGCGTGTATGTTGTGATACATACAGGAGAGACAGGCATGCCTTTTTGGATGTTTATTAGGTCCACAGCGATGCTATTTTCACCTTTTTGTTTTAATTAATGTATTCCTCTGAATTTTCGCACCATAAATATTGTTCTGTTTGATTCAAAGATTGGTACCCCATGATTATCTTCCATTATTTCAGAATGTTTA
>JBBPFP011152597.1:0-11500 GCA_037974795.1 Kaempferia galanga | reverse complement strand
TCCTTATATTTGGAGAGTTACTGTTCACGAAATGTAAATTTAGGGAATATGTAAGGAAACTGATGCAAGGGTTTTTTTTTTTGATAAAATGTAAAATTTATGGTAAAATTTTTATTTAGAGCATCTGATGTGGATACTCTTAGTAACTTAGTTAATCATATTGTTCTCATTTAGATTTTCCTCTAAAATTAGATATGCATGCTCACTAAAATAAATTAACTAATAATTTAATTAATAAAGTTGATTCAAACCCAAATAAGAATAATTCCAAATTAATTACTAAAAATCAAAATAAAAATCAGAAAATAATTTTTTAACCTTTAAAAATAAAATTTGAAAAAAAATTCCAACTTGTAAATTGAATTCTACCTTGAATTTTTAAAACAAAGAAAATAATTTTTCAAAGTTTAAAAATTCAAATTCAAGTTTAGAAAATTAAAAAAATAAAATAATATTTTAAAAAATTGATAAACTAGAAAAGTTAATTAATAATTTTACCAACTCAAAATCTAGACCTAGATTACAAGTCTAATCTAAATCAAAAACTTAAAGTCTACAAGCCAAGTTATAATCAAGTACCTTTCAATTATGACTAATCAAAAATAATAATAATAATAATATTATTATTATTATTACTTGTTTGACTTGATCGCCATGATCATGTATGCTTTAAATTATTTGTTATATGTAATGTCATGCATTTTGTCATTATGTGTTTAATTTAGAATAGTTAGATAGGAAAAAGATTTAACCAATCTTGACAACCTAGCATCGGAATAAGTTGGGATGATAGCAGGCTAAGGAAACTATGTCAAATGCATGTCTAGATTGAATCATATGTGTTCTAGTTGTTGCACTAAACTTAGTGGATCTAACTGAAACTGCCTCAATCAAACATGATCTAGTTAGACCAAAACTCAATATTATGTTCTTTGGATTGGCGGTTTTGGGGAAGTTGTCTTAAGCACGTGGATACTTTAATGATGTCCATTATGACTCACCATGGAAGCTTATTCTATAAACTCCTTTCTAATAAACCCAAAACTAAGTTTGAACCTAACATAAGGTCAAGAAACCATTTTCACAATTCAAATTGATTAATAATCAAACAATAATTAATTTAAACTATTTTAATTCATTCAAAATTAAATAATAATTAATCCATAATTAATTTTTATCTATAATTAATTAATCCTAAATTAATAGTTAATTAAACAATCCTAATTTAATTAATCTGAAATTAACAATTAATTAATCAATTCAATCCTAAATTAATTTAAACAATGAATAATTAATTTTAATCAATTTAATTAATTAAATAATAATTAATCAATTTTAACTTAATCCAAATAATAATTAATCTAATAATTATTTTAATTGAAACTAATTTTAACTTAATTATTTATCCAAAAATAATTGTAACTTATTTATTAATCCAAATTTAATTAAACTTAATTAATCCAAAATTAAAAATTCTCATTTAAACAAATTCAATAACAAATTAATTAACCAAGAAAATCCTTAATTTAAATTATTTTAATTGAATCCGAATTTAATTAATTTAATTCAAAAATAATGTTAACTTAATTAATCAAATTAATTTTACTTAATTCGAAATTAATTTAAATTTAATTAATATTAATTCGAAATAAATTTAATTTAACTTGATTTAATCCAAAATTGACTTTAGCTTAATCAAAATTCAACTTAAATTCATAATTAATTAACAAACTTAAATTTTACTCAATTCGAATTCTATCATTAATCCATCAAACTCAAAATCAATTAAAAATCAAACTAATTCTATATTAGATGAATCATGTTGAAATTATGCATCCCTCAAAACGTTACCACGTTTAAAAATCTAGAAGGGGTGAGATTCTAGGAAAAGTAAATGAAAAATAGTTTTGAAAAGGTTTTTGAAAACTTATAAATTTATGTTCTGAAAATTAGTTTCAAAACATATTGATTGAGTGTACTTATATATATTTTTAAAAATTATATACCCTTAAAAAAAATGATTGACCAACACTTAAGCTTACAGATCCTCCTTTAAGTCAAGCATGAACTCCTAGACCCAGATATATAGGTGTGTTTTTCCGTGTAGTTAACAAGGATTTCCTAAGGAAGTATCGGGTTAAGGGGGAGAGATTCTATTGTAAAACACATTTTTAAAAGGGATTCAAAATAAAATATTTTAGAAAATATATCTGAAAATGTTGTCTTTAGTAAGAGTTTGAAAAATATTATCTTCAATTTTTTTGAAAAGATAGTTTGAAACATAATCTCTATTCTCAAAATTCTTTTGAAAATATTTTTAAAATCCTGCTTTAGAAAATATTTTCAAAATTATGTTTATAAAATATTATCTTCAAAAATTATTTTTCAAAATAAACTACTTCAAAATTATGTTTGAAAAATATTTTTGAAATTCTTACTGTGAAAAACACTATAAAAATGTGTTTAAACATTATCTTTATCTTTATGAACAATATTTGAACGTACTTTTACAAAATTTGTGAAAATTCCCTTGAAAATAATTTTGAAATTAGATTTTAAAAGAGCTTTTTCAAAATGTATTTGAAAGATTGAGTTTATGTCATTTTGAAATTGCTTTCAAATATGTGGTCTTTCAAGCAAATTAAAGATGTCTTCTTTGACTATATTAACTTTATCATTGTTGGTGCAATACTAAAGACGCCCTTAGGGCTTAAGAAGTCAAAAACTAGTTAGTAATCTTTTTGATATATGTCAAAAGGGGAGAAGAAGGGTTTAAGTTGGGTTAAGTAATTAGCCTAACTTAAACATATTGTCAAACATCAAAAAGATGGAGATTATTGGTGCAATCAATCTCCAGGGTTTTGATGTTTATTTGTCAGTATATTTAATAGTGTGGTCAAAGTTGGCCTAGCCAAGGAAAAGTTTAGGGTCAACGCTAACTGGATGACTAGCAAGGTAAGTCCTAAATAGAGGTTACCGAAGGGAGAGAAGTCTATCGAGTGGCTAGTCCTAATTAGATGTCAGGCAAGAGTGAGAAGTCTACCGAGTGACTAGTCCTAAGGTTAGAAAAGGGAGAAGTCATAACTGGAGGTTAAGCAAGGGAGAAGTCCTAACTGAAGGTTAGGCAAGGGAGGGGAGGTAACCCTAGGTAATGAGAAGTCTTGTAGGAATAAACTCCAAGCAAGTGTGACCGAAAGGTTTCCGGTCAACCGTGTGGTGAATTTTGAATGCTGCTAACACTGCTTTACTTTACTATTATATATTTATTGTGCTAAATTAGTGTTGTAGAAAAGTCTTAGTCAATCAGGCAGGACCATAGAAAGTCTAAACAAGTCTGGTTCTTGGAGTGGAGTAGTGAGGACGAGTCCCACCAACGTTTGTCCAACTTAGATCCAACCTGAAAATCTAGGTTGAGGCCAAGACTTGATGGATCTAATTCACATTTTATACATATGTGCTTCTAACTCTGTGTTGTTGAAATATATTATTTTTAAGTTAACAAATGCAAGAAAATTCATTAGAGACGTATTGGAGGGTAAAGGAGGGTGGCCCTAGTGGAGGCGCCTCATATGACAGAAGGCGCCCTAAAGCTGATAAGCGTGAAGGATAAGCTTTGACACATTGGAGGGGCCCTGAAGAGGATAAATGCCAAAGTTTCACATCAGCATACATGGAGGCACCTCGGATGAATCGAAGCGCCCCCAATGCCTTATAAAAGAAAGCTCTGACCACAGCTCTCATCACCAATTATGATATAAGTTTCTACTCGATTCTGTTGTGCTGCGACCATATTGCGCAGAACTCACACCCGAGCTAACTTCTACAGCAAGAACCATACCAACGTCGAGCTCCTAGTGTCAGTAAAACAATATATTGTTGATTATTATTTTATTTGCATAAGAAAGTGGAGTGTGCTACACTTTCTTCATCCTTATACTTGATCTCTTTGACCGAAGATTCTTCAGAAGAGAATTTAGTGAATTGTCCATGAGAGTCCCAAGGGGGCGTGAACCTTGGAGTAGTAGTGGCTAAGTTACGAACCAAGTAACCGACCGTGTGTTGTTCTTTGTCTTGTATTACTTTGTTTTTATTCCGATATGCACTCAATTTTCGATAAGTTCTTTTAAACCGAAAGCAAAAAAAAAAAAAAAGTTCCCCGCGCGGAGGTCCTACAATATTCAGCTGCTAACCATTCCAACTAAACAAGCAAATGAATGCTTATCCATTCATCCATTTGCCCAAACAAACAGGCAGGAAGATAAATTTATCCATCCATTTGCTTATCATCAAACTATCTTCATCCATCTTTCGACTTAATCCGTTCCAACTAAACTGGCCCCAAGTTTTCTTATGTTTTGAATTTAATTAATTAAATATGGATCTTTACAGGCCATTAACTATTAATTGTTGGAAGACTTAGGATAGGTTTATACATAATAGCTTGTTTGAAATGATGCAGATGAGACACTGCCACGCTATACCCGTTAAAACTCTAACCATTAATCAGATAATAACCTCTGAAAACAAATGCTTACAGAGTTGGGAATGAAGATATACTATTTTTTACATTCTCTAGTATATCAAAAGAAGGATGATTACACGGATCATTTTATGAAAGATGAATCTAGACATGCCAATTTAACATTTCCATAAACAAAAAGTGGATGCTCTTCCAAGAAATCTATGGGAGCCAAAATTAAAATCATTGATGAAGCCACATCTTGTTGGCTACCATCCTTCAATTATGTCATAATAGTACACAGCAATATCCTGAAACATTGGAATAACTTGTCTTTCTAATGTTTTCCTTCTTATCATACGCTTTAAATTTCAATTGTAGGTGATGCTACTTGCTAGTAGCTATAAAAAGGTAGCTTGGTAATGGTAAAAACTATCACGTTTGTGTTCATGTCTCAAATATAGCTCCTTAGATGCAGTTCTTACATATCTCTAGATCATATCCAATCTTCAAAAGCAAATCCAAAACCTCTGCTAGAACTGATATCTAAAGTCATTTTATCACATAGGATATGTCTCTATTACTCCATCTTATTGTCGGCATTCTATAAATAAAATATATGTCCTTGAGTGTGTTTAAGAAGTTTATTTTCTGCAAGAATTAATTGTTTTGTTTCTTCCAACTATTAACACAGTCAGACTGCTTTCTAAGCATTTTTATAATATATATTATGCAACTCACTATGCTTAACAAGGTTATTTGTAATTCATCCTTCAACGAAGGAGCATGCTCATGCAATTGAACAAGTTTTATAGTTTCAAAATTGAGTGCCACAAAAATAAAGTATCAACCTGCTGACTATGAAGACGATTTTCACGCTCAAGCTCTTCAATCTCTTCCTGAAAATATCAAAAATCAAAATCATACAACAAATAAAAAGCAATGACAAAGTTGAATCATACTTGAAGTGCTAAAATATGTCTTTGCGACTGAGCAAGCTCTTCCTCCCTCTGAGCTTGTTGCCTAGCAAGAAGCTGAAATCCAAAAATCCAGAATTATTGATGTCAGTAGGTTAAAGAGTTCATACTTGAGATCACTGTATTATCAGACAGCAACTTCTCACTTATCCTCATAAATAAATACCAATAAGAATTGAAAGTTGGTCACAGAAAGTTAAGATAAAAGAATTAATTTATACTTTATAAAGGACACTGCAACAAGGTCATTCATTGTAAGCACAACTTATTCAATTATCCAATTTACCTGCATCATCGGTTTAGTGACCAGATTACAATAGCATGTATCGTTGTAAGCATTCTAGACCAATTCTAAAATATATATTTTATATACTGAAACTCTAAAAATATATTAATTTTCCATTGAAAGCACTAGACATGACAAGAAGAGGATTCAACTAGGGGTCTCTTATATCTTTTATAATGCAGCATTTGATACAGAATACGGTACCTTAAAAAAATCTAGCATGCCTCAACACTTCAATTTTTTTCAATGATTCAGATAATACTTATTCTCTTCAATGGAAAACCCAAAAGAAAAAGGCTGTAATACTACATGTCAATTACCAGTATTTGCTGTTCAGCCACTGCAATGCTCGAGGATTGTGCATCCTGCTTTTGAGAAGCTAAAATTTAAACATGAAAGGGAACACAGGAAACAGCAATAAGGAACAGTCTTGCTTAAGATGGAGATTATCGGTAACATTGTACTTATACTTCACCTTCATTTTGTGTCTCACTATTTGCAACCTGGAATCCATAATAGTGTCACATGTACACTTCAAAAAAGAAAAAGAAACTAAAAGGTAGGAAATACATAGCATTCTTAATATTGATTGGAGACTTGGAGTACCAGTTTGTGATAATAAAAAAATGAAGAGAAATAGGATTTTTGCTCAAGTAATGAACCATTACTTGAAAAATGTTGATCACCACGACATGCAGATTATGAAGTACTCAGCAGAATGTTAAGAAAGAACATTTAAAAAATGCATTAACAACTTGACCAAACAAATGAGCATTTACAAAATTAACATGGATTATCATATTTCATGTAACAGCAACTCAATCAAACTATAGAAGATGAAGGCATGAACCACAAGCAGCTTGATCTTCCAGCTAAAAGAAGTCCAACAAATACTATCTAGATTTCTTTTTGGTTCACCAAAGGTAGAAATCAACTAGATTCATAATCATCATTGTCACCAAAGCTATGTTTAGCTCAACTATTTGGGGTCTGCTGACAAAAAATAATTAGATTAGTCCACATTCTTCAAAATTTTCTGTCAATATAAAGTTACAGGACCTTATCTAAAAGTTTGCCTATAAATAACAACAACAAAAAAAACTGGTAGAATTTCTTTTTTCCTACCTTTATCACAACACTTAAGTCTTCTACTAAAAAGACCATTCTTTCTCAAAAAGATCTCTTATATATCAATGTTTGTTTCAGTTTCTGATTTCTTTAGTCGATGAATTTGAGAAGATACAATCATAATGGCTTCTAACCAGGTTGGATCTTAGTATGTTTTATGTGCAAAATAGAAACAATGCAAAAATAATTAAACTGCAAATTTCTTACTGGAAATGGATGTTAAAGTTGAATGTCTAACATTTATCCCTGAAGTTTGAACTATTAAAAAGGAATCAACATACATAAATTTGTATTGATTTATTGAGGGAGATTAATGTTTGTATTATTAAGTCCATAGTGGCAGGCAAATTGGACTAGACTCGCCCAAGCCCAACAAGTGTTCAAGCTCAACATAATTGAGAATATATTACTGGCGTTTGCATGGTTATAACTCAACTTTTGCTCAAATACAATGTTAAAATGAACTAAGTGTCTCTCAAAAAACAAGCAATAGGAAAAAGAGCAAATATTTATATTTTTATAATTAGATTTCAGCTATTAAGATTAGGAACATAGCTTCAGAAATCTCAAATTTATAACAAATGGGCAAAAGAAAGTTAATGCTTTCATCATAGAAAATAGGCAATAAGGAACATACTCGACGATTTGATTCCAATGAGAGACGAAGATTCTTATTATCTTCTATTTGCTTAGCTATCTCCTTATCTTTTTCTTCAATTGTTCTTTCCGCAATATCACGAAATACATCATGTTCTTCCTACAAGCAAAAGAACCTTCATAAGTAAAACATTGACTGTGATTAGCTTCGCTTCAATCATTAAAGTCAAGGCAGAATGATACCTTCAGCTGCTCATAACGTTGCTTAAGATCATCCGCTTCATTTTGTAAATGATCTCCAAAATGTTCAACCTTTTGAGTTTCCAAGGTTTTATATTTCACTGTAATAACCAAGGATTTGTATCACATATTAATTACAAGAAAAAAAACAGAGGGTGAAGGTATGAGATGTATTACCTCTCCAACTTTCTTCTATACTATCCAGTTTTTTCTGCCACATATCTTTGTCTGACATATACTGGGCACTAGTAGCCTCAAGCTTGATAGTTATACTTCTTAATTGACTGTTGACATCATTAAGGACAACATCCCTGAAACAGAGTTAAAATTGATTCTGAACAGTATTAGTTAAGAGAAAATAAAGGGCATTAAATATTCAAAAGCAAGTAGTCTATTGGAGAAAAAAGTGGTCCACGCGCAAGTTAAGCGCATGAGCAAACCAACATGTATATTAAGCGTAAACCAAAGTGTAAACATATGCATCAGTCGTGTTTTAGCGGGCAACCAGGTTTGAACAATTATCACAAATATTTCCTTGATGTAGAAATAATTAACTATAACATGGTTCTTTTTCTCATTTTTTATGCAAAGAGATCTTAGATTCTTTTTTGCAAATAATATGCTCTTGCAGTTTCCCAACTATTACCTGTTAAAAGGCAGACTGCTAAAAAGAGGCAAAAGTGAACTCTGAAATCAGTTTTAATTACATCTCAGCATATTCATGAAACTGTGTTTCTTGGAAAATCAAATTCCACTCAATAATCTTAAACCATTATTTACAGGTCCATCACTATCTTACCTTGCATTGATCTCTTTAACATGTTCTTTCAAAGCATCTTCAAGAGCTTGAGTAGCTTTGTCCCTTTCCATTAATGCTAAAGCTACTTCTGTTTCAGCTTCCTAAATCTTAGGAAGTCAGGTAACACTTCATAATAGAAATATTGACATGTTAGTATGAAGAAAACAACCAGCTTACCTTCAAAGCTTGCTCAAGAGACAAGAGCATTTTTGAGTTCTTAGCTTCAGATAGCTCAGCATCTTTTTTCTGGAGAAGTGCATGGGCACGGACCTTATATGCAGAAAAATCTTCTTCAAGTCGCTTCACCTGTAAAAGTTTGAAGAAAATCATTTTTCCACAAAAGAAACAATGTGTCAAAGTAGATACTCAGTTAAGAACTGTAACTGCAGCGTTATGTAAATGCACAAGCATGATAAGATTAGATGTAAATACTAATATTAACGAAAGCCAATGTGCAGATTTTTTGGAAAGTGAAAAATTATTTAGATGAACATGGTAATTGAGGAAGAAAACACCAAACTGTGATCTCTTTGTTGAAAGCAAATTCACCAAAGAAAAAAATATGACATATCGAAGAATAATCTTTTACATGCGATCGTAACCCATTTATAAACTCAAGACAAGCTCATGTCATCTTTAAAATGTCTAACTCTAACTTATACTCCATATTTTATAACAAACTTTTAAAAGGTTAACTTATTAACAACTCTTAAAAATTTAAAAATATAAAAATTTTAAACTATGTTTTTGAAAGAAATTTCAAAATTGATCTCCAATTTTTGAATGGCATTACTTTATCTTTTGCATCACACTATTTGCATCTCTATTTATATCCATAGTCTATTAGGAGTTAGGGCATATGGTTTTTTTCTAGTCTCTAAAATATGATCTTTGGTATGACTCTTGAATATCAATTAGTAGAGTCATCAAACTTCTTTTTCAATACCTACTATCTCATATCTAATTCTTATCAAGCATTTGACTCATTTGATCTTTATATTGATCAAAATGAACATGCACCATAACTTCCTACAAATACTTCTCTTTTTAATGTCTGAAAGGCCTTGCTCACCCAGATACTGGTAGGCTATGTCTTATATATATATATAAATTTTGGTGTCTCATCGTACCAGGAAGTCAACTATTGATTATCATTTCAGCATTTTTTTTATCAAAGGTTCACATGACTAATTGCCAAATAAGTGTATATGTTGATTCTTTTGTCACGAGTTGTACAGATTACTTCAATTCATCATTTTCATTCCCTTGCAGTTATTTTTCATTCTTATATTTCTTACTTTGAGCTATACACCTTTCTCTTCAACAACTGGGCATCAACATTGCCTTAGTGGAGATTTACACAAGAGCTGTATGCTGCAAGTAGAGCAGATCCCACTAGTAGGGAAGAGAAGTTGGAAGGAATTATAAAGGGAGACAAATCAATCCAAATGCTTCATTCCAATTCCATGCAAATCTGATAAAAATGGAAACACAAAATGATCTCACTTCCAAATTTACTCTTGTGATTGTCAAAAATGTCCTTCTACACTCTCCCCACTAACATTTAGCCACATCATGCAATGGATGGTTGTGGTTTACCTCACAACCAAGTTAAGCTGTGGACTTCTTCCTTCTGTCTGGCAAAGTAAAGAGGAGGAAGATATCCATACTTTTCTACCACAAGGGGCAAAAATAAACTTCTCCAATAATGGTTTCCAAGACTTAATTAAGTATGAATGGGAGGACCAAATATGTTAAAAGAAAAGAAAGGTTTGAACCAACTACAATCATAGTAGATTCAGAATCACAAAGAGCATGATCTCACAAAAGTTATTAATTTCAGCCATAATGTATAGTCTTCAAGAAGGAGAAATACAAACTACCACCTGGGCAATAAGTCATTCATGGAAAGATGAGCATACAGATACCTTTGGGGAGTTTCTTATGTGATTCTTAACATGCCTTCCTTCAAGTTTTATCTAAAAATCAGTCATTCTATGTTGGAATAGAGCCCAAAACCCTTAGGAGATAGATAAAACTAGAACTCTATTTGTAAGATATGGCAATAATCTTATAGAACTCTAAATAATAAGTGTTATTGGAGAAACAATCTTATAGAATTTTTTAGAAATTTTTCTGGATTTAATTGGAGACCATATGACAAGTTTAAAGGGATGAATCTATTAGGCTTTAGAAAAGCCTATTTGGAATATCTATAATGTGGGAGTTGATTGGAATAATTTACATAAAGTTTAATATGTATACCTAAGTTTTTATTTCCTAAATTCCCGATTCCTTCTCTTCTCGCGTCGGTGCCGATTGCGCCACACACCTCTCCTCTTCATCATCGGCGGCCTCTTCATCTCCGACACAAATCTAGCCATCGTCGTTCGCCCACCACGGGCAACGTCTTGCCTCACCATATCAGTGGCTTCTACCCGATGCTAGCCATAGAGTTCTCGTGAGATTCCATCTGCACGAACAACCAAAGCTAGCCACCACCGCTGAGAGAGGGAGTCGTCGATCGTCCTTCTCCTCACCCTCTCCAACCATCAACGCCACCCTTAGCCCGAGCACCATCGTTGGCCTCCCCGTGCATCGCTGCCCCTTTGTTGTGGTCACGCCCCTTTCTAGAGGGATGTCTCTGCAGCCACAATGGTTGCCCCCTTTCGGCTCTCACAACTGAGGTCGGCCACTAGGAGTGTAAACGAGCCAAGCCGCTCGTAAACTATTCGGATCTCAGTTCGAAAAAAAGTTCGTTCAAAATCATTCGATTAAGTTAACGAGCCGAACTCGAGCCTAATTTCGAGCTCGAAAACATTATTGAGCTAAGCTTGAGCTTAACAGTAATTGGTTTGTGAGCTCGTAAACATGTCACGCGAACGTGTTTGTTAAGAGGCTTGCAAACATGTTCGTTAATAGACTCGTTTAAACGAGCTCGAACTATTTAATTTTATTACGAGTCGAGCTCGAGCTTAAAAACTAAAGCTCGAACCGAACTCGGGCCGAGCTCG
>JBBPFP011152059.1:0-11503 GCA_037974795.1 Kaempferia galanga | reverse complement strand
GAAAAATTAGAGAATATCTAAAAGTTATTTTTTGAGAAATAAAAAATATATGATTGTATGGAAAAAACTAAGAAGGAGAATGACTCAAATTCAATTCAATTTTGATATGTCTACATAACATAACAATTTAGAAATAAGAGGATATAACTATATAAGTTTAACTCTTTAATTAATTTTATATTTCAAAATAAAAATTTTAATTCATATTTATATATCAAGAATTATAAAGCAAGAAATTAGGAGATATATATTAAAAATATCATAGAATGAAATTTAGAAAATGTTTATTTTTTGTTTATGACAAATATAAAACTATTTATATTAGTGCAAAAAATTTCTTGTTTCAAGCTTAACATTAGAATAATTTTGATCTCAGTTAAAATAAAATTATCTTTTAATATTTTTTTAACGTAAATGATCTGTTTGATCAAAATAAAAAAAAAATAAGAGATGTCTTTTAATTTCTATCCTTTTTACCACTTGAGCTATTTTTTATTTAGCGGCGATAGTTTTAGGGTTTCTTTCCGATCCGTTTCCTAAATTCTTCTCGAGGAAGAAGATGATCAAGTTGGGCGTCGGCGGCATCGTCATCGTCACCCTCAACTGGGTCTTCTTCCATTCCCATCCCATCGTTTGGCTTCTCCTCCGTTGCCTCGCCTTGTTCGCCCCTTCCAGATCTGCCTTCCCCTGCTGATTCCACCTCCACCAAGCCGCAACCTTTTCCTGTTAATTCCGCCTCCACGGAGTCGCAGCCTCTGCCTTCCCCCGCTGATTCCGCTTCCATCGAGCCGCTGCCTCGCTCACCTGATTCCACCCGCGCCGGCCGTGCTCTCTCGCGCGTTCTCTCCGCCGTGTCCAGCGCCCCCGTCGACTCCCGCAAATACGACCTCGTACTCTCTCTTGCCGATCAGATCCTGTACAGAAACCTTGGCAGCGGCGTGGAAGAACTCCTGGAGCTCAACCGCGCAGCTCTAGCCGTCGCTTTCGCGAGGACGATTGCCCTCCTCGAGGCCTCCATCGAGGCGGAGGTGCGTCTGGCATCGGGCCTGTGGTCGAAAGAAACCACGTACGGTCAGATTATTGGAGAGAATGATCGAGACATTTCCTTACGAGCAGTAAGTAGCAAGAGGATTTTTCTATGCTTAATCACTACACCAGTTGTGCTGATTTCACAGCCGTCTTAGTGGTTAAAATATAAGAAGTTGTTATATGAATTAAGAAGTTAAAATTTGATATGTCCGAGCATGTCTCTCTTATGCTTTAATCATTCATGATTTACCTCCTCTATATTGGCTCAGGGACGGATTGGCAGAGACGCTTGAGGTGAGCAAATTGTCTTTTACCATATGATTTCAGCTGCCTTCATTTTAAAAGTTGCTACACGCGTTGGTATTATGCAATAGTGGCGTTTGATTTAGAGGGTTTGAAACGAAGGCATAAAGCAATTCTTAAATAAAAATATTTAGTTAATAAATTTAGAAATAAGGAAATAAAATAGTTTAAAATTTATTTCCAATTTTTAATCGAAAAATAGAAGTCCTGATTCTTCGAAACAATTGAGGGAATAAAAATAATTGATTTTTAAACATATTTTAAATAAATTCTACCTAATTTCAATTCAGGGGAATAAAAATAATTGAGTTGAGGGGCTTTTGAAACATATTTTAGATAAATTCTGAATTTCATTTAGCATTTTTTTTTTCATATTAAGGGATATGGTGATTTATTAAAGAGCGCACTTAATTTTCTGAACAAAAGATATATTATATTTACGCACTAATTTGTCTAATTTTCCCGTTCTGCCTCTCTTGCCAACCTCATGCAATCTTAATATCTCTCACCCTCTCTCGCTCTCTCCACTTGTGGAAATAAAGAGCTTTAATATTTCTCTCCCTCCCACGCTCCACTTTTAAAAAATAAATCTCTCCCCCTTTCTCTCACTTATTGATTTTTATTCAACTCCGATTTATTTGTTTTAAAAATCTCTGAATTACTATTAGAGAAGATTGAAAATAATAATTGATGATGTATTTAAACTTCTTATAATCTCAGAAACTAATAGGATCTAAAATAGGTATAATATGAACTCTCTAGGCTGATTAATGAGTTTCAGTTAAAATTTTTTAATCAATCTAGAGACCTCATATTATATCCATTTCAGTTCTCGTAAATTTCTTAGAGGTAAGGAATCCTAATACACACTTCCCTAATGATGGCACAGATGTTTGAAAGAAAAAATTTCTTCTCTCTTATCCTGAGAGCATATGACACACTGGGCCTAATATGGAAAAGATCTACTGCTTTATCCTAGTGATCTAATCATATTATCCATTCTCGTTTGCATTCAGTCGCCCCATCGATCATAGTCGATTAGACTATTCAAGCTGGCAAAGTTGATCCAATGAACTTACTCCAATGCTTCAAATGGAGTCTACCAAATCCATTGATCATGCTCTGAGTTAACCAAATCGAGTCAACTAATCCGAACAATCATAAGCGTGACTGACAACCGTCTCTAAAGCACAATCATAGATAAATTGATTTGTCCTCATAGGTAACTGAATGCCTCCCCTCTCTCCAAACCTGACGCAATTGATCGTTCACTAATCCAGTCGCTAATCGAATCTTTGCTTTGCTCGTGGCATGAGATTTCAGCATGCAGTCCACAATGGTACACTCTGAGAGTACTTGAATTTGTTCACCATCGGCTTCACTTGACTCCAAGAAGATCCATTTATGCTTGAAAATATTGAAGTTACCGATAAGTTCTAGTTTGTTGTATTGACATATTTTCCAGGTTCAGCACTTAAACTCATGCAAAAACTGAAACCGTGTTATTTAAATAGTATGGAGGAACTGAAACCTTTTCATGAAAAATTATGATTATGATTTTAAAGTGAGTTTGTAGAACTCTTTAAAGTTTGTAATATTTTGCTTTATATTAGTAGCAAAAATTATCAAGGGGGGTATGTTTTGCATTGTAAATTTTGCTAATGAACACATCAAGTCAAACTCATTAGTATTCTATCAACAATTTTTTTTTAGTCTTTTATCGGTAACTATACATTTATTGATCAAATTGAAACAACATTTCACCATTTCAACCTTGAATTGGCAAGCCTTTTTCATGTTAGAACAAAAGTAAATTTAAAAAAAAACACTTAAATAAAACAGTGCCAAATTAATAAAGAACATAACTTTCAACGAATTCAATGGAAGATCCTTGGCACAAAACATTCACTATATGAAATCAAAATGCTCAACAATCTTACGTTTGGAGACAAACATTAAGTTCATGCTTGTAAACAATTATATCTATAAAGTCCAATATAATGAAGAATAAAATTTAAAAAATAAAAAAGCACGATTGCACCTCTCTATCTTTCATTTATCAGAAATACTTCTAAAACTCCATCAGAGCCAACGCCAGCATGTATCTCAACTCTTCTGAAGATATCCCGCAACCACATTTTACACCTCAAACAAACTGGAAAAAAAAAAGCAAACTAATTATTGTAAAATTGAAAGCAAAACCAAAATCAACAAGCAAAATCTTTAAATGTAAATCTAAATTATTTGGACCCACTTGTTAGCTCTGTAAGACTAACTGATCCATATAATATACCCAATAAGTAATATATATATATATATATAACTCACTATCTGCACCAGGCTCACTCAACTGTTGACTTATGATGAGATCAGAACTAGAAAATAGAGATAAAAAAAAATCCCTCAAAGTAGCAATCCCTGCATGACACAGCAACCATTGTGCAGTCATATCCAGGAAATTTCTTTGCAGACCAAAATACCATATGTTCTAACTCGCGCAGAATGGAAAGGAAAATATTTGTACATCTACATTGCAACTCTGTTGCAGTCTTGATACGAACATATCTACCAGGGAAAATAAGCTGGCTAGCATTCATCTCTCTGCCAAAAGATAAATATATTAGTGTATGAGGATACATGGGAAGCAGCGCATAGAGAAACTATTTGATAGAGAAGCAACACCAGACAAGATAAACCTCTTTAGTTACTGGTAGCAATGCAGATGCACTTTAATTGTCAGTTGCATAGAATCACTAATGTTGGTAAACTTAATGTTTATTTTTTACAAACAGTAGAAGGTTTTCCTTTTCTTTATTCTTATTTCAACGAACTGTTTAAAATTAAAATACATTAGAAATAAAGTTTTTCAGGTCTTACCCCTAATATGTCACCTGCATGGTATATATAACACATTCCTGTATCGCATTTTGTAAGTTATACCCTTACTTCAGTAGGTCCAGACAGAAAACCCATTACAATTTGAGGAAGGAACAAAAATGAGCGATCAATTCAAGAATGTCCATGGTCATTACCTACTATAATTTGGACATAAGGCCATTGTTGATCTCTTCAGCTATAGAAAGCATCACCAGAATAGACAAATGTATGATATGATGGAAGAATAACATGTGGATTGTAATAGAGAGAAAAGATCGATTTAATTAATACTTTATCATACACTTTTGCCTTCCAGGACACACACAGTAATAAATTCACTTGCACTGTCTGTGACTGATTGTTTTCTTTCCATTGTACAAGAACAGCATAGTAATTTGCCAAATGATTGCAATGGAGTATAACATGAATACTATACCTCTCTGATCAAATCTACATTAAAAAGTATTACTAACCGATTTAGAATTTTAGTGATTCACAGAAGGATGCAGTAAATTGTACCTTTTCCTTTGCTAACCTATCACTAATTTAGAAAATTCATCCATTGACAAAGGCAACTTAGGGAATTTAGTGATTGATATGATAGTATCTTTACCAGAACACCTATTTCAACTTCATAAAGTTAGCTTCCCTAATTTATTGAATATGGTGTTTTCTATTTGCCCTGAATTAATGGTGTGCCAATCAATGTCATCGTCTTCCTCATCATCATTTAAATTTTAATTTTTCAAAGGTATGAATTGATTGAAATACATAAACCAAGGTAAAATGATTCCATGAAAAAAAATATTTAGGACTTTAAATTGGCAACAGCTAATTCAGACATGTAAATTTTCAACTAGTGCTCCAACAAAAAACCAAAACTCCAATAGATTGCCATTTCTTAAAAGTAGAAACATAGTTAAGATCACTTTGATGAAGTTTGGATTTCTCCTGAATAAAACTTAGTTAATAGCATCAATTCATTAATTGAAGGTTGAAGCACGCTTTCAAGTGTTGATTAGTATCGGTTGACATCGCCAAAAAGTACCATTCCAGTCACCGACAATATCAATACTTTGATGGCAGCAGCAAATTTCACTGTGTTATCATGGTAACATTGATCGAGAATAAGCTTATCTTGGTTGGTACTCCGGAATCAACTAAGATAAAAAGATTCTCTACTCATAGCTTGTCATTTGATTTTGTTTGTCGACAATGAGGACACTATAAAAAGAGAGGGGAGGCAAAGAGAAGCGCCAACCATAACAAAGTTGAAGAATCTGAAATGCATTCATATCCTATATTTGTGTTAGTCCTTTATCCTATTGGCTAACCAAGATACATTCATGTGGAGAAATCGATTCTTATGTTAGATGTCTTGAAAGCAATATTTAATTTGATTTTAAAATTTGCTTGATTTCATCATTCAATGCAACATGTAAGAATACCTTAAAACTTAAGTTGAGATGAAAAGTCATGGCTTCTTGGAAATATTTGATTTTGTGAAATGGAATCAGTTGAGAACTTGGTCTTTCCACCATCAACAAGGTCAATTCTCTCATGTAAGAAAATGTCATTCTCAATGTAAAATGAGAAAATTACAAAGTTACATCATGGATTCTGAACGGAACGTCAACACTACAAGTAGGTAAACTGACCATAAAACTGAGGTAATCAAACAGTAACATGCTAGCATGCCCTTATTGTATCGATAGTTACTGTACCTCAGTAGCTCACACATTGTTGGTAACATACTTTATCCAACTGAATTATCATCTTCCTGTCCTTCTTGGGAAGGGCACTCCAAAACCTTAATAGATAATATGTGGTTTCATATAGAAGAGTGTGTTACTGTTTCTATTCAATAAACTCCCATCTGTATTGGCGCTGGCAAACTTTTAAAGCATGCAGCAAGCAATTCATTTCATCTATGTGGGGTCAACTATATGAATCTTATCTCTCTAACTTATCCACTTATATTATTTAACATTTTTTAAAACTTCCAAACTATTTTATGCAGAAAAAAAATAAAAGGAAAAAAGTATTCATCTTGTCTCTTGAGGTAAACCAATATTGTGAAGCTTTTTTCCCAACTTCTATACATTAATTCTCTAGTTTCATGCTAGGAAGATTTATTTTCAAGAGCACGGAAGTATTCTGAAACTTGGCCTACATAATCACTTGCTAAAACAATTAAAAGATACTTAGATATCACAAATGGCATAGGTTGAGATGATAATAATCTTTAGTATAAAATCTAAAGCTAAAACAAACACATCAATATACATACTTGATGAATATGTTTCAAATAAGCAGTATACCAGCATGCATCTAGTACCAGCTATTTATTAGATCTAAAAAGAAATAATATACTTCTTTCACATTACAATAGATTCTAAAGTCAAAAGAGTTAGAATCTATTAGAGTGGAAGGTGTAAATGATAGAGAGAGATAAAATTGATTTAATTAACCTAAGATTTACTAGTAATATTGCTTGCATATATAACTCAATGGAAGAATAAGATTAAGTAGCGGACCCAAATCGTTGGGATAATGCCACATGATGTTCATGATGCTTCTCCTACATAACAAGGAAAGCAAATTTAATTACCAAAAAGTTAGAAGGTTGAGATACCTCAATCTGTTTGTCTATTGTTAACATCATAACCACCTATATAATCTGCAAATTCTTTGCCTGAATCAGCATCTGAATTGCCAAGCCTATAGCTGAATGAACCAGTTTCATCAACATCTGACAATGAAGGTCGCCAAGTAGGGTCCCCATAAACCAAATTTCCACCATATAAATCTTCAATGCTTACTTCATATCCAGAGTTCAAAGAGGTAAGATTAGTGTTGGCCACAGGAGGAGAGACTCTTCTTTCAAAACTGTTGCCACCCAATGCAACATTATCAGTACCAACATAACTCACATTGCCACTGCCATAACCTGAGCGGCTCCCCCCAAATTGCAATGAGTTAGGAAGAGAACCGCCCCAGTTCAAGCAATTGTTGCTAAAGCTACCAAGGCCCCCACTCCCAGAGTTCATGGAGGCACTGGCAGTTGAAGAATTTACAGAATAGTTGAGGCCTGTGTTTCCCAATAAAGTTTGAGCCATTGAACTACGAAATGTGCTAGTATTTCGGTTCAAACCACTATATGGAATGGGACCGTCGTACCTACTTGAATTCCCACCACTGTAAAAGGAGTTTAAAGCCGCCCGCCCATAATTAAGAATGTTACCTACATCTGTATTCCCTACAATTCCTGAGTTCAAAGTTCGATTGAAATCGAGTCCCATTCCAAAACTAGGACCAAGTGAAGGGAGCCCATTCCTCCCAGTGGATAGTGCTCCCAATCTGCTATCCATCCTCATACCATACTCACTTATTGAGCTTGGATTATACCCCTGTGCATGCCCACTAAGAAAACTATGTCCTCGATTCACAGCATAGTTAAATCCAAGAGTCTGCAATCGTGTGCTGGGTCCAGGCGAAAGCTCTTTAGGCACAGCCCTCTTGACCTCTACCTTCTTGCCATTCAGATCATGGAAAGTATTGAGCAATACCTTATCCACAGCTTCCTCAGAATCATAGGTGATGAAGCCAAACCCCCTAGGTCGCTGTGTATTGTGATCGTACATCACCACAACATCTGTGATCGTCCCAAATTGATTAAAATACTTCTTAAAGTCATTTTCTGTTATGGTAGGTGGAAGGCCCCCCACAAATATCTTCTTTGTGCGACCAGGGCTAAGAGAACCATGGCTGCTGTTGCTGCTTCTATTAAGAACTAGTTGGTCGTCCCTAGGAACGGCTTTCTTGACATCCACCTAAGGGATTAACCAAGAACCGCCGCTTGAGCTGAAGAGACTATGACAATAATGCAAAATCGCATTAAATCAGTGGAAAAGAATCCACTTACCACTCGACCATCAATTGTGTGTTTTTCTATCACGACTCTTTCGGCAGCGGCAGGGTCAGAGAACACGACAAAGCCGAAGCCGCGGGCACGACCCGTGTTCCGATCCTTCATGATGACGGCCTCCACCACCTCCCCGAACTGGCCGAAGTGCTCCCGGAGACCATCCTCATTGGTGTCCCAAGAGATTCCGCCGATGAAGAGCTTCCCCTGATCCATGCCCATCCGCTTTCCTGCAAATTAAGCACCACTCCGACACATCACCCTCCAATCAAAATCCGAAATTTAATCAGGAATTCAAACCGGAAAGCATCAATGAGGATCAGATCCAATCTCGAGCTATCAATCAATAAACAAAACCAAAATTTGGTCAACAAGTCATGACCACGTCAACCGATCGGGGACGAACTATTGCCCCGCCGTCCACTATAGATCCGGCAAGAAAGCCACCAAGCATAGACAGACAGAAGACGAAAAGTCGCAAAATAATACGAAACCGATAGCAATCGCGGGAAATCCCCTTGCATTAGAATCAATGAATCGGAGGAGTTGCAGCCAGAATGAGAGAGAGGAAGCGGCTTACCAATCCGAGACGGAGGGTATCAGATGCGGAAGCGATGCGGAGATCGGTCTGGACGACGTTGGATTTGGAAGAAGAGGAAGAGAAGGTCGAACGAGAAGGGTTCCTCTCCAGCTCTCACCTCTCTGTCTCGCTTTTCCTCTTCTCTTCCTTTTCTTCTTCTTCTTCCTCCTCGCGTCTATCAAGTTAACTCATGCGATTTCCGTAACTATTTACGCTTCACGTCTCTTTTTATCTTTTTACCCAAATAAATTTTTTTTAAAAAAAAGACAGAAATTAAAAGGCAGACGATCCCTTATTTTTTATCATTAAAATATTACCCATAATATTTTAAGGATAAATTGTCCTAAACCCTCCATATAATCTTTCAATTTTATCATCGATCCCTATATTAAAAAATATTTATTTCAACTCCGTGCAAAGCCTTACTATCAATCCCTACACACAATTTCGAGAGACTACTATAAAATATAGGTACAAAAAATTAAAAAGAAGATACCTTTCGTCCAAGAGGAGGTATAATTTCTTAAATTCAGTATCATTTAAACTCTAATCTAGTACACTAACGGAAAAGTTAAAACTTTTCATTAGGATTTTAGGACCATTTATGGATATTTTAACTATTTTTTATTCTTAAAATTTCGATATTATTATAATATGAACGCAGAATATTATATATTAACCGGGGATCATAGTTTGATTGCTGGGGAACTTAAAGTTACTGAATTGCTAGGCATATTTAATCTAACTTTTTAGATTTCTTGAATGGTAAACTTGTTTCTCATATTACCCTCCTACCGATTCCTAAGGTGTTGATGCTGCATTATAAAATTAACATCACTGTGTTGTTGCTGTATTTTAAAAATTAGTATCACTTTCACACTGTATAAATTTTAAAATTAATACTATTGCGGTGTTACATTTTAAAAATCAAAAATTAAAAAAAAAAAAAAATCAACATCTCATATGCTTTGGGAAATTTGGTGACGGGAGGGGTAAATGGAAAACAAATGTGACGTTTGAGGAATTTAAAAATTAGGTAGACTTTTTAAAAATTCCATAATTTAAAATACACATTTTGGTCGATTGTCATAGTTATCTTACTTCTACTATGGTTAAAAACATTTTATTCAATTTTTTTATTTTACATAAACTTTGCATTGAATTATGATCCGTGACACAATATAAAAGTATTTAAAAAAAAAAAATTGATTAGAGACGTGACGGAATACTATTTTGATAGTAAATAAAAAATGATGTCTTTTTATATTTTCCCTAAAATATAAAATAACAAATAATATTTTATTTTATGAGAAAAATATAAAAAAAACAGCGCTTATTAATAATATTTTGTTATATGTTTCATCTTGAAAATACTTTATTCTGTATTGACGTTGAAGCCATTATGTCATATTAAAATAAATTATGGAGTATTATTATATTAAAAATAATAAGGAGCACTTTTTTTAAATTTTTGACCAAATATTAAAAGGTCACACATATTTAAAAATATATATATATACCTATCTAAGATAAGGTTATTCGCATAAGAGATCTCAAGTTTAAGATTAAGTTATAGTATTATATTTTTTAAAAAATTCTTAATATATAGCGGACCTAAAAATTCTATTTGTCAGATGAGTTTTTATGTGTACTTTTCTAATTTACTTAGATGACCGATAGAAGAATTTATGTGGAACCGAATCAATCATCTAAGTTAGATATTACCTAACATAGTTAATTTTTTTATGATTTAAACAATTTATCCTTATGAACATATCAGTGGGTGATAGATTATCACATACAAAATATATATAAATCCTGAGATAATAATTCTTTAGAAAATAAAATTCGTTTTATTTAGAAAGGCCACTTTATCATCATGATTTAATCTCTTAATTTCACGGTAAAGCCGACGATGAGAAAGGTTGGAGATGAAGGAGTCACATTTTTCCACCTATGGTCTAAGCCATTTAGAATAAGTTTTAAATAATTTTAATTGAATTAAAGTCATTTTATTTCATATCTTGGAACTTTGACGAAAATTAGAAATATAAAAAAATATATCTTCAAGAGAAAAAAAAATAAATTTGAGTACCTTCTAAAATTTTTTTGAATGTTCTAACAGAAATATAAAATTTTAAATTAATATCTATAAAATCTTACTATTTAATTAAGAATCTAAACTAGAGGATATTTAATTAAATTTATAAGCTCTACAAAATAATTTATAAATAATTTTCAAAGCTCTTCGAGTCTATTTGGTAAAACTTTTTACAAACAACTCATAAATTGTCAAAATAAATAGTTTAATAGTTTATAAGCTGTTTTTTAAAAGTAAGGGGCCTACTTTTTTTTTCCCAAAAGATTTTATTTTAATAATTTTCTTCTCTAAAATATCTTAATATATTTTCATTTTTGTAAACCTAGTAAATCTCTCTATGTTGAATTCTACTCCCTTTCATTTCTTCTTTCTAGTGCACAAATTCTCTGATTTAGTTAAAATTTAATTTTTTTTTTCATATAAATTTAATATTTATTATAAAGTTGTAAATAAGCAGCATTATACCTTTTTGATAATTTTGTTAATAACAAAAGATTTTATAATACCACACACATTAATATATATAACTTGTTTAAAATAAGTTCCTCCAAACATTTTAACCGTTTAATTTATTTTCAAAATAAGACCTAACATCTAAAATAACTTATGTCGCATTTGATAAGGGTGTTTGGAGCTCTAAACATTGATGTTTAAATTTACATGATTATTTAGTAGGATTGCTTTCTCA
>JBBPFP011151953.1:0-11505 GCA_037974795.1 Kaempferia galanga | reverse complement strand
TGCAACCTTCTACAGCATCTTCCCACCAACTTCTTCATGTGGTTCCTTCTAAATTTGTTGTCCTCCTTATTTGTTGTCCTCCTTTCTCACCCATACTTGCCTTCACCACCCAACATCTATCCCTACATGTTCTTCTCCCAGAACCAGGTTCTTCTATAGCTCCTCCCTCTTCCTCCTCTCGTATCTTCTCCTTCTTATCTTTTTCTCTCTTTCATAAAATCGAATAGTAGCGAGGTTCAATTCCTTCTCTATTCTCTTTCTCCTCTTCCTCTCATATATGTTGGTCACTATTTGGACTAGCAACCATTAATAATTTACCTTTTTTTATATAATCTGAAGATAAATTATGAGAGACATCTGAGATAAATATTATAATCTTTTACCACCGTACAAATCTAAACACAAAGATTTCTTTTAATATTATTCCACATTTCTTTATATTAATCTTGAGGTACACAGTCTTAAATGGAGGGATGTGTTTAATATCGACAGCTTCAAGGAGACGCATAATTTGACATGGAAAAAAAGTACATGAATTAGTTGAAGGTTGAAGCTTTCAGTGTAAAAGGACAATCAACTTGATTTAAACATTCAGCACGACTTTCTCAAAGAAATGACAGGATGTCAAAGGAAAGTTTTTATAATTCAAATTTTATTTTATTTTATTTTTCAATACGCGGAAGCCCACCTGTCTTCTCAATTCAACTTTACTTTTTAATTCTACAATATTATTATATCTACGAACTAATCTTGCCATAATAAACAACGAAAAATCTAATTCTA
Source organism: Kaempferia galanga (assembly GCA_037974795.1). NCBI lineage: Eukaryota > Viridiplantae > Streptophyta > Magnoliopsida > Zingiberales > Zingiberaceae > Kaempferia > Kaempferia galanga. Next base: position 10,722 of record JBBPFP011151953.1, on the reverse strand, counting down.
CTTTTTCCAAAAGCAAAATATTTAAACAAGATCTAGAAGCAACTTGTTCGGATCCATGTGGGTTCTGGATTGCGTGACTGCATCGCTTTCCAATTACAACTTGATTACTTCAACCATCATTAAACGTTTAGGCAATTGATCTCCTCCAAAATAAACTCTGGTTTAATAAAGTCAAATAAATATAGAAAATTGAATTAAATTCAAACCAGTCACGTGTTGCACACCCACTTGCTCCCTCCAAAATAATGAACTTTTCCCCCCTTTCTGTTTCTTTTACGATCGGGATATCGTAACCGCCGTTAGTCTCACCGCCCGCGCCAATGCGGCATGGCTCCTCCGCCGTTTATTTGTGGCGAAGGCTACAAAACGCAGACGCCTCAACCACCCGCGTGCGAAGCCCGTTCTTTTGCAGCTCACTTATAGTTACTCGCTGAGGGTCCCTGTTATGGAATGCGATCTCGGGGAAGCCACGTCGGAGGGTGCAAAGTTTGGTAGTGATTGTGGTGATCTGACTTTTTATTATTGGCGACAAATTCCGCACCACAACGTGTAGTTTGCTTTACTCCTTGCAGCTCGTGCTTGGGAACGCGGTGTGAGAAAGTTTATTCCCGGTATCTTTTGGAAAAATGCTGTAATTTACCCGCCATCGTACCCGCCATCATATTGCTGCTCCATGGCTAAGAGAGCCATTTCGTGACTAATAGGATGGCGGGTAGGAATTCTAAAGGAGAAAAAAAAATTTTATCCATGCTCGGTGCCGGGCTTTGACGGAGGGCGTCGATCCGGCTTCTCTATATCTGGTCGAGGGCGGTGGACCGCAAATATTGAAAAGGTAAAGGGAAGCGAAAAACGCAACAACTTCGCTGGAAATCGATCTGTTTTTGTTCACCTGCTTGACGTCCAAGAAAGCGATGGAAACCTCCGCGGCGATGGCGTTCGATGAAACCGAGTGGGTCCTCGCCGACGCTCCCTTCGCCAAGGACCTCGATGTCGACTGGGTGGTCACCGACGGCGACGAGGGCGCCGTCTCGGGCGTCTTCTTCCATCCCTCCACCGCCGGGCGCCGCCGAATCTGCCTCTCTTACGCTCCCTTCGGCCGCCTCCTCCCCGCACTACCCGACCCCTCCCTCTCCTTCCTTCCCCCCGCCGCCTACGCCCGCTCCTCCTCCCGCGGCCTCCTCCTCCTCCGCGGTCCTTGGTCTACCTACTATGTCTGCAATCCGGCCACCGCCGAGTGCCGCCGCATCCCCCTTCCCCCGCGCCCCCATCAATTCGACGCCGTCCCTGCCCTCGCCCTCGTGGTCCGCCCCGACGACCCGGCGCAGTTTTATGTCGTCTGCGGCCTCGCCGTCGCTGACAACGGGTACCGATTCGAGACCTTCTCTTCCGCCTCCGGTGCCTGGAAGACGTCCGTCGTCGCCGCTTCCGTGGATGCAATCGTCCCTGGCTCCGGCGTCTCGGCCGCTGGCGTGGCCTACTGGCGGACCTCCACACCCTCCGTTCTCGCCTACGACCCAGCGACCGAGAAGGCGAGGGTTATTCGGCCACCGCCGGGGTGCGCTGAGGCCGGTGCGCTCTGGCAGCTGGGGGAGGCCGGCGGCGAGGGAGGCCTGTGCTGCACTTGCGTGACGAGGGCGGAGGTGTTAGTATACTGCCTCCGGGAATCCGACGAGTGGACCGTCCTGGGCTCCTTCCCGCTGGCGATCGTCGGCGGCGATGACGCGGTGGAGTGGGACAACGGCGATCCGATCGCGTGCAAGGAGACGCCTCGGCCGTTGAGATTCGAGAGCACGAATCTGGAGGTGGTGCTTTGGGTGGATGGCCGCGTCTTGGCGGTCGACCTGGAGACCCGCCGGGTGCGGCAGCTCCGGTTCGACGGTCCGACTCCGAGTCAGGAAGAGGATTACGTGTCCTACATCGGCACCGTCCCTCGTGTGACTCCCGTGGCCTCCAGCTGATTGACGGTTGCTCCTCATCCATCATCTATATGTGATTGGGAATTGCAGCTTAAATGCAAATTGGATGTGAATTCTGCTGCTCATCAAGGACTCTAATCTTTCATTATTGCACAATATTTGATATTAAACACTGAAAAAAATTTACATTTGGTGAATTGTACTAAACATAATAAATATATACTATGGATCTGACGCAATTGTTCTTCTGTAAATGCTACTCGATGCTATTTCACATGCATTTTTTTATCTGAGATATTTATTTGGGACTTCAAATTGGAACAAATTTGATATACATTTTATAAACAAAATAATGGAGGATCGAGAGTTTAAAATGGTTGTATAGTTCCTTTCGCAACTTTAATATGATATTTTTATCTATTCAATTAATAGACGAAAACAAAAATATTTTCCTAACCATAATTGAATATTATAATAGGATAATAAGTAATATAAGAAATGTTATTGATAAATAAACATTTGTCAATAGTTTAACATGTTTTTTTTTAATGACAATTGCCCCCGGGCTATGGTGCAGCGGTAAGGGCGCTTAGTTGTCTCCAAGGCACTCACGGTTTGTGTCCCAACTGCGGCGTATTTGCAGAGATTTTCCTCTAAATGGGATTCGTGACTAAGGGATACCTGCGAGTGTTTCCCGATTTACCCTTATTGTCGGTGGAAAGTTTCCGTGGGGCAGAGACTAACTGGGTTTATCATTTTTTTTTAAAACATGTTTTTTATAACAGAAATTGTAATTGAGATGGATAATTTGTGCTTTCTCTAATTTATTATTGGTTGATTTAAACCGATAAATCTATTTTTTTTTAATATTTGTTTGCATTAGAATTTTCATTTATAATTTTTTTATTACCATTTTTATAAAAAAAATATTTATTTAATTAGACATAAAATGCAGTTGGTCACTGTTACAAGCAATATAACAATTTAGATTTGTGGTTTGGGAAAATAAAAGGCGAGAAGGGAATGGTGTCTGCTCTACTTCGGGACGCACTTCACCCGGCTGGATCGCGCATTGGAGGACGGCGACGATGCGATGGAGCCGAAGGGCGGCAACGACCGTGCAACCCCGGCCAGCGCAGAGGCATCTACACCCCACTCAACAGCTGCGCCGGTGCCTGCTCCGCCACCCGCTCCGGAAACCCTAACCGAAGCTCCACGGAGGAGGACTGGCGGAAACAAGAGGAAAGCCTCGGGTTCAGCCTCCTCCTCCTCCGCACCCACGAAGCGCCCGGCCAAGGAGAGGAGTCTCCTCCATCACGTCTTGCCCGTTCATAACGGCCCTTGTACTAGAGCCCGGCAATCACCCCTCAAGCACGCGACCGCCGCTGGAAATAGGCCTCAACAGCTTGCTTCGAAGTCCTCGTTGGTGTCGGATGCTGGGGGTAAGGGCGCTTTATCTGCTGATGGCTCGATTAAAGCGGAGGAGGTGGTAGTTCAGGAGCAACTCGTGGATAAGGAGTTCGAAGCCGTTCGATCAAGAGGTGCCAAGGTTCATGCTGTTCCTACTCCTGCTGGTGAGGTCTCTGACCATTAGTGTAATCGCGGATTTTATGCTTGGCAAACTTCTTGTCGGTAAACCTACGTAATTGATGTTTGGTTCTTAAATTTTTTGTTCTTTTCATTCATCTATTTTGTTTCTTTACTTGTTTTTTTTTTTTTGTAGTTTTATGAAGATTTTACTTGAAAATGTTTCAGCTTTTCAAACCGCATCCTCAAGATTTTTTGCGATTTCTGCTTTTCGAGGCTTTATATATTCTATAAAGTCTCGTGAAGTACTGGTTTCTGCCAATGAACTGCTTTTACCACGACTGGAAATCGCAATGTGCACTGGACTGATAGGAGCATTGTCTACATTTTGTAGGATGGTTCTCATGGAAGATGGTTCATCCCTTGGAGAAGCATACCCTGCCTTCTTTTTTCGATGGGAAGTCTGAGAACAGGACGCCTGAAGTTTACATGGAGATTAGGAATTCTATCATGAAGAAATTTCATTCTGATCCAGAAACACAGATTGAACTCAAAGAATTTTCTGAGCTCTCTGTGGGAGATATTGATGCTAGGCAAGAGGTCTTCAAGTTCTTGGACCACTGGGGTCTGATAAATTTCCATCCTTTCCCACCAGCTAAATCTGAAGCTATCATAGCTGATGCCTATGATGAAGATAAAACATCGTCTTTGGTTGATAAGTTGTATCAATTTGAAACAATTCAGTCATTGCCCCAGATTGCTTCTAAATATGAATCGTTGCTACCTAAGCCACCATCTTTGCTTCCAGAATCTAGCCTAGGCGACGATTTGGTTAGGCGAGTCGGTGTTGATTACCATTGCAACTCTTGCTCAGCTGATTGCTCTAGAAAGCGTTACCATTGCCAAACACAGGTTAGTGAGTGCTTTTACAGTAGTACTTAGTGATTACTAATACATTTTGATTTCCATCGTCAATGATATTGAGAATCTGTGGATGCAACAATTAGCATACATTATGTGTTTTATTTTCAATGAGTCTCCCAGAGCTCTTATGTCGGGTTTACTTGAAGAGGAGCAAGCAGGAGATAAAGGGAGTAGTTTAGGTGAGGGAAAGAGAACAATATCTTACTATTTTACTTCTATCCATTTTTAATCACCCTGTTTGAACTTGGATGGAACCTGAATGAAGAAACCGATACTACTTATATCTATTGGAAACTCAAAATTCATCTCTTTAATGTTTGTCGATTTGAGTGGAAATAAAATGGAAATTGCATTAAATTAAATCCCTTCTCCCTCTCCTCTACCTGATCAAGAAATTGACAAATTCATCTCTTTCCCTTTTTGGTTTTCTCCTATTTCCATGTAAACATGCACTTATGGACTGACTTACAAGGCTTACTACAAAGGAGATGCTTGGTTTTGTCTAAATCATGTAAATTTATTTTCCTATAACTTCTTGGTTCTTGCACTAGCTAAAAGCTCTCTTGCATCTGGTAACACCTTGGCATTCTGATTGCTTTGTGTATTTTAATATATCTAGATTATATACTTTGGAAGTATAAATGGAAATGCCTCGTTTCGTGCGGCCTCAACCAAAGTGAACATTACAACCTATCTAGATCTTTAATCCAAAATTCCTTAGTCAGACATTGCATGCAAGATTGAATTCTTGCAGTATATTCAAACATCATTCCAATGGCAATATCATCCACGTAGTCCACTAAGAAGTGTTTTCTATGTAAAGGCTGTGATTAGCACTATATTAATCTCATGCTAAATTTTATGATCAGAGCTGTATTGCCCAACCGATGCCTAAGGAGATTGTTTAAAATCATAGACTTCTTTTCAGTTTGCTTGCTTTTCCATTCACCCTGGAACAAGAAAAGTTGGTGGCTGTTTCTAACGTTCTCTTGGAAGTCATCATTCAGAAAAGAACATTCTGTGTCTCTCTGGTGAAGAGGCCAATCGTCAAACTATATGTAGGAAAATTAAAATGCAAATAGACGTCATCCTTGTAGCAAGGGAGAAAGCATGACCATATAAATGAGTGTACTCTTTTGCAACCAAGGATGGCGATTAGTTTGTTAAGTAGTAACTTGAGATGCTGATAGGCTCATTTAAATGTCGACTTTCTTCATCGAATAAATCTGTAATTTGGTCAGTTTGACTACAAGATTATAAATTTAGATCAACATTCAAGATTTTAAATTCTTGTGATCATGCGTTATTCAATTTCATTTGTTAAGAGTGTAAGATAAAAAAAGACATTTAAAGTGTTTGATCTGCATTTTATTCAATTTTCCCAGAACATTGATAAAGCTGCAAGTTCCGAGTTGCTAGAGGAGATGAATAAAAATATGAGGGTTGTAAAGATTTTGGCTGGCAGACTTCAACTGTAATGGATATTCTTTGTATTAGCGAAACATTAGGATCGAAAGCAGTAATTATGGAATGACCATGCCTAAGACATATTGGCTCCACTATGCCTTTTCACTAATAGCCTGCTGTTTTACATTACATACACAGGCTTCAATTGCATATAATGATTTTAAGCAATAAATGCCTTGTGCAGATATCCAGTGTCGACCACCATCAAGTTATTTGTCTACTCCTTTTGACTTCCACAATTAATGGAAGATGCAGCTCATTTGGTTTGTAATAATCAACTCATGTATTGTAATTGACTAATTTCCATTTGTTAGCATCCAAATAGCTAGATTGCTTTTGTTGGTTGGTGTCACACCTCGACTAATCCCACATCAGAAATGGAGGGTAGATAAGGTCAATATTATAATTTGGAATGAAAGTTTTTTTGGCTGCATGCTGACTCTTTAGGCCCGCGTAGAAAGGTTTACCATTGGCATGGAACCATTGTTGTCCTAGGTGTCACAGAAAATTTGTATATGCAGACTATGTTTTGGTGGTTTGTGTCAAACCATGTGATAAGGTAGGGTTGATCCTGTGTTAATGGGCTATATGTTCTTGTGACAGTAATAAGATATGTTGCCCCTTTAGAAGGTTTGGGCTGTTCACATACAAAAGTAAGGTGATATACTGACTCTTTGAGTTTCCTCCTTTTTGGAGCCTCATAGGAGTGTTTCCCCATCTAAAGTGAGTGATTGAGTGACAAGATTTTTATAATTCCAATCCTCTTCTTTTGTCAATGATTTTGTTGAGTTATACTGGAACATTAAGAACTCTATCATGAGTTTCTTAGACAATATTACCTGGGAGGCTAGATAAAATATCAGGTTTTGGTTAATCAATGATTATGTTATTGAAATAAAAATTAAATTCCCATCTTACTCAGCATGAGCCGCTACCTTCCTTCCAAAGGTCTTCCCATTGACCACCCAAACATGCTTCATCTTGCAATAAAAATCTTAACATATAAGTGATGGATTTGCTACTCTTAAAATTGTTTAATTCTTCAAGGCAATTCATTATTAATGAAGAATGCAAGTATAGATTCTTTCTATTTGGCACCATCCCATCTGTTATTCTGCAAAGAATTGAAAAAATGCATTTGATAGACTAGCTACTCTTAAACTAGTTTGTTATTTTCAGGCAATATATTACTAACGAAGAATACAAGTATGAGTTCTTGCTGCTTGGCCTCATCCTGTCTTCTATTCTGCAAAGAATTGCACCAATACAATTACTGTAGTCACATTCCTAATGTGTTTGTATTTTCACAGGCAGATTTTGATTTGTGCACTGATTGCTTTAATGATGGTAAGTTTGGATCTGGCATGGCACGAGCTGATTTTATTTTGATGGAATCAGCAGAGTTCCCTGGCTTGAATGGTGGAAGTTGGACAGATCAAGAAACATTACTTCTATTAGAAGCCTTAGAGCTTTTCGGGGAGAATTGGAATGAGATTGCAGAACATGTTGCTACCAAAACCAAATCCCAATGCATCTTACATTTTCTTCAAATGCCCATTGAGGATTCTTTCATAGAAAATGATGATGTTGCTGATGATAATTTCCTAGATAGCAAGGATCACATTACAGAAAATAAAGAACCAACAGCCAAAAGTACTTCTGAGGTAGTGGAAGCGGACAAGAAAGAAACAAATGAATCCTCTGGTGAAGCTACTGTTGGAGCTGAAACCAGTAAACTAGATGCTTTTGAGACAGTAGATGAACCTATGACTTCCAAACCAGATACTCTGGTGGATGGAAATACTTGTAATGCTAAAAATTTCCATGAAGGTGAGACCAACTTTGCCATCGATGCACTGAAGGCTGCATTTCAGGCTGTAGGATATTTTCCTGAACAAGGATTGGGTTCATTTGCAGAAGCTGGAAACCCAGTGATGGCACTGGTAAGCCCATGTGTAAATTGACCTGCTGGATGTAATATGATTGCTTCAAGTTATTTTAGATTTTGATCATCAAATGTTCTCTTTGCAGGCAGCATTCTTATCTAGCATTGTTGAACCTGATGCTGTTCTAGCCTCATGCCGCAGTTCTCTTGGAGCCATGTCAGAAGACATGCCTGGCATTCAGCTTGCTACTAGGCATTGTTTTGTCCTTGAAGATCCACCAAATGACTGCAAGGACCCACCTACCACTGTGAGGTATTCAGCCTGATCAAATATGATTAAAGATTAACTTGACATGATAAAATAAACTTGATACTTATCAAACAAAATTACAGTTGTGTTGCTGAAGCCATCAACAAGGACTCTAACACGGATGAAAGGAAAATGCAAAGTTTAGGTGCCACTAACAAATCCAAAGATGAGGATGTAGCTTCTGTTCCCATAGAGAATGAGAAATCCCTTTTGTTACAAGATTCCTCAACAACACAAACTGATGACAAAGCATCACAGGAGGCTTCTCCTTCAAATAAAGCACCAAGCCCTGTCCAGAATTCTGTCGACCAGTCTTTATCTGCAGAGAAATCTTTAGCTGCTAATGTGAATGATGTAGCAGATGCTGCTTTGGCCGTAACCTCAATGCCAAGTGCATGCAAAGAAACTGAAGATTTGGCTTCTAAAGAACAAATTGCAAAAGGTCAGGAGGAGAGTAGTGATTCTATGTTAGTGGAGGAGAAACTAAATAGTGTTGATAAGTCAAATGATTTAGCTTCAACAGTACCTCAGCAAACAGATTCATCCAAGGGCACAGAAAATACAGATACTTTGATTGTATTGGAAGGACATGAGCAGATGCAAACAGGGGTTTCAACTAATGGAACCAAAGAAAAAGCAGGTGAATTGAGTACATTTTGGATTGTTCATCTTATACCCTCATGGGAATTGATTATATTGATTTTCTAGTATGAACCATTGGAACTACGTTTTCCACTTTTTTTATGCAGTCAACCTGAGCGGACTTTTTGTCATCTGAAAAATTTACCAAGTCAATCAAACACCCAGTGTGCAACTCTCCTAGGTTCCCTTTAGTAGCCTGATCAATGTGAAAAAATGCCTAGCTGGAAATCTGTGAAGCCCACTCTAATATATGGTGTTTGTTAGGCCTGCACCATTGTGTATTTCTTTTTTCTTTTTTGAGAATTAGCAACAAAACTTTTTCTACATCATCAAATTACTGGATGAAAAGAATATGCTTGATTAAATAACACAGGGTGATTGATCAAGGAAAACATTATGGTAAATCTTTAGAGGTCTCTTTTAAAATATAAGATAACATGATTGGACGATCTTATTTATTTAAATAAGTATATGTAGCCAGATTGTTTACCTAGGCTCCTTTTTTATTTGCTTGAAATTGCGACGCACTGTTGCATAGCGAGATTGTTTACATGATTCATTGACATCAGTGCTAACTAGCTGACCCTTGTACTTGCATGCATGATGATAGATAGTGGTCATGATGACTGTCTGGATTATTGAAATGATAGTCCATGTCTTTTGCAGATGATTGTGAAACGAATGGGGCAAGCAATAGCAATGTAGAGAAAAACTTCAACCCAACTGAAATTGAAGATGGCCACAACTTGGATAGATTAAAACGTGCTGCAATTACTGCACTCTCAGCTGCTTCTGTTAAGGCTAAGCTTCTTGCCAAGCTGGAAGAAGACGAAGTGCGGAGACTCATCTCGTTAATTATTGATAAACAGGTACTCAAGGAAATATACATCTTATCTGAGTCTCTCTCATGCTAATTTGTGGATCAACATGTCCAAAATATGGATATCATTTAAAAGTTAAAAATATTCCATTTGCCAATTTGAAGTTACATATTGCCGTCAGTTATCAGCGTTTTCTCCTGTGCAGCTGCACAAGTTGGAGACAAAATTGTCACTTTTCTCTGACATTGAAAGTGTGGTGTTGCGGATGAGAGAACAAACAGAGAAGGCAAAACAGAGACTAATGTTTGAGCGTACTCAAATTATTGCGGCTAGACTTGGTGTGCCCCCTTCCTCTCTCAGAGCAAACCAGGCTTCCCTACCAGCGAATCGTTTGGCCATGGGATATGGTCCCTCTGGCCCAAGACCTTTTAACATGGCAACCCAGAAGCAACCACCACCTCTAAGTCGGCAATGAAGATGGGAATGCATTTGTTTTTCCATTCTCTGGTAGGCCTATTACTTTTGGTTTTTATTCTCATTGTTGTATAAAAAACGAGCTCAGAATATGTTTTTGGTTGTACACTTTTACAAGCTTGAACATTCCTAATCATTCCCTTTTCGTTATTTTAGAGCTTTCAGGTCTTGCTGGATGTTGTGTGGTTGGATTAAGTTTGTTTTCTCGACAAGGTGCGAATTTGAAACCTGCCATGCTCATAGGATACTATAGGTTTATCAGCTCAATGACAGAATTATTATTATTTTCCGTCTTAGCTGATTGATTTTGCATGTATATAGTGTACTTGTACGATCCTTCAGGAGCAGTTAAGCTGATGCAAATATTGGCTTAAATGGCTCGTATCTTCCATATTTTTTTCCCATACAGTAGGGACATGGGGAGGCCAAATATTAGTTGCTGCAAAATTATATTTGTTTCTCCATGTCTATAAGGATTGTCTAACTCAGTAAGCTTCATCGATCAAACCGATAGAACTCATGAACTACTGCTCTCTTGGATCGATCATGTGGTGTTGTGTGTAGTGGTTAGATTTTTTTGATAAATTAGGTATTTGAAATTTAAAATCCAGTTGTGACATGTTATAAAGGATTTGTGAATCTGATAACGCTGATTGTCATGATGAGATCTGCATCTATATATATTTTTCTGATTTATCCTATGATTGATGAAATTTGTTTATAAAATCAGATCGGACACAAAATCAAGCCGAGATT
>JBBPFP011151848.1:0-11505 GCA_037974795.1 Kaempferia galanga | reverse complement strand
TGTGCGAAGAAATTTATTTTTTGTTGTAGAAATCTGCGATGAAATTTAATTTCATCCCAGATTCCTGTTATTAAATTTTGTGGCGATTTATTATTTTTGCAAATTTCCAACTAATTCTGCGACAAAAAATAAAATTCGTCGTAAAAGTTTGTGACGAATTTATTTTTTTGTCGCAGAATTTAGGGACGAGTAATCTGCGACAAAAATATTTTCGTCGTGAAATATTTTACAACGATTTTTTATTACAAATTCATCATACATTTTATAGTAAATCCCTGTTTTTCTTTTTGTAGTGGCTCTTGGATTGCCCCAAAAATAGGATAGAAATATACATTATATAATTGTATAAGCCCCACGTGGAAATCAATGAAATACCTATTTACTAACTTTGCAGCAAAATACGGAAGCAGACGAAAAATGAGAAAAGAACATACCTCAAGAATAAAGTCTATCGGTCCTTATAGAATAAGTATGGAACCGTAATTGTATCCAAGTTTTGCATGTTTGCAATCACCACAAGATGGGAAGAGGTCCATATTGATGATTTTACTTCTTAAAATATTAGAAAATGTAGATTTTTTCAATAAATATTTGATACTTATTTTTTTTTTATTTGTAGGTACTGACATTTCTTTGGGGAAGTTTGGAAAATATATTTTGTATCGTGTCCTACTTTTTGAAGAATCTTGAGAAATATATCTTGTACGGAGTTTATCATCTTTTAAATGAAATATTTTGATGTTCAATTTTTTCTATTAAACTTTATTCAAATTGTATGTTAGTAATTTTTTTCCTATAGAGCCTCATTTTCTCTTTCACGAAGAGCCCCCAAAAGACAGGGTTGCCCTGTATATCAATTGAATCACCAAGTTTTTTTAAAAAATATACATAAACACTAATATCAATCAATTATTTACAATATAATCCTAGATTGATTTCAATTCAATTTAATCGATTTTAAAATTTTAAAAATGGAATTGAATAAATTAAAATAATTAAGAATTTATTTTAAAAATAAATTTTTGAATAAACCAAGTCGATCTTCCGAATTTGATCTTTTCAATCAATTAATTTTATTTAATCAATTTTTTGTTCAGCCCTACACATATATCCAAGATTTGTACATTTTAGCTAGGCCTTTCGTGTAACGGTCAGACTCTAACGATTAACCACCATACATTAGGTTCTAATCCTAATTAATTTTTCTCTAATAAGATGATAAACCTCTAAGTACTTCTTAATTTATTTAATGGATGAAATATAGGATCGTGTATCTCAAGATTAATTAGGATTTTAAAATATGAATACCTCCTAAAAAAATTTATTGTACATTTCATTGACGCGCCTTTTGAACCATAGAAGCAACTTTTTTTTAATATGCAAATTCTATGAAAGTTTATTTATCATATTGCAAGAGTTAGTTACTGAACTTTTGGAATCTAAAGGGATGCTTAGTAAATAGGTTTAGAAGATGGGAATGAAAATAAGATTTAATCTATTCTCATTTTTGATGCTTGGTAGATAAAATTTAAAATTAAAATATGAATTTCATACCCCTCTTTCATGATCGACACCTCCTAATTTATCACTAAACTTATTCCCCCATCAATTAAAACTCATTATCATTCTCATTGCCAAATACATACTAAACGTTACCTAAAAACGTAGATCCGCTATCATAGCGGTGCCCCTAATATTAGCCTCCTGATATAGAGGAAAGTAAATGTAGATACCTAGGTGTTAGACTCATGATAGAGTAAATCCTATATTATTATTTTTTAAGAATCGACAATTAACTATTATGCCAGAGATATTATGCGCATCATCTTTACTATACCCTAAGACTAACTTTTGGAATCTAAAAGCCAGCATGACCAGTAGATATCATGTAGGGAGGGTGAGGTTAGCAATCCAGATTGGTTTCTACTTTCCAGATTTAAACACCGTGAAAACTTTTCATGAGACCTCGTTAAATATTTTTTAATGTATGACTCATGTACAGGAAGTGAAGTGCAATTCCTAGCCACGAAATGTATGTCAGAACCCTCCCCATGTAATGATCATGGTTTAAAGACAATTACCCATGATTTATCTGTATATAAATGAGACCGATTGTGCAGGACACCCGAGGTTAATGTGGCCTTTTACCACCAACATATCAAAAGGTGAACTTCGTTAAATTTGAATTTATGTACCTGCTAACCGCTCAGTTACTTGTTGGATACGTGCAAGATTTTTTTCATGGACGATGATTGTTTGAAAAGCCTTTCAGCTTAAGTGAAAAGTAAAGTCGTCATGATACATGAGAACATACTACAAATAAGTGCATAAAGAAAAATAAATCACTGAAGGCAATGCTCGGCAGAGAAATAAAATGACACTGAAACTCATCTCCAAAGTACTCACCGGGTATCTTTGAACATGACATAATCTAAAAGAATAATCCAACCTTAATTGATCACCTTAAGTTAAACCCAGATGTCAAAAAAGTGACCATGAACACAAGTATAAAGTGGGGGTGAAAAGAGATTGCACATAATATAACATCTTAAAGGAAAAATAATGTATTCTTAGTATCAAAAAATCAACAATCATTTTTTGTTACTTTCTCTTTAGTCATCTACTTTCTCATCAATGGTTAACACCATTCAACACACCATATCAAACACCAACACAGTAAGATGATGAAAAAAAAAAAGAAATTTATGCATTTTAAAGTTATTATATGAACCTATAAGATATCATGTGAGAACTTATGAAATCTTAAATAAATCCTACTCTTGATTGTAAAACTGCAACATTCTTTGGATGAAAAAAGAGGATTAACAAAGTTTTGACAATCCATTTCTGCAGTAGATTCTACATCCAACCATCTTTTAACAATCCAATGGCCAGTGGCAATCAATTTTGCAGGCCTTCAGTCTTCCATATCTAACTGGTCGCATGTAGGAAGCACCATACCTTTATACATCCTTAGAACAGAAAAGGATATCAAAAGATTTCAAGATTTCATTCACATAGCTTGGAACAGACCATTTTTCTTGAATATCAGAAATTCACATTCAAGGCAGGTCAATAGATCAAGTACACTTTCCTCCTTGGATCCTTTGAATTGTTTCACAATATCCTCTAATCCAACCTGCAAAATGTTTTTGTTCCCATGACAGAACAGGTTTCTTTACTATTCAGAAACCAATCTGGATAATTTAGAACTGGAAGAAAAATAGACCAACCTTGTCGTGCTCCTTGATCCACTGCAGGACAGCAGTTTCTGTAGCCACTAAATCACTGCCAAAGTTTTCCCTGTTCTCAGAAACTTTTTGCAACTTCTTTGGAGAGTATTCTAGGTGAAGAGAGTCCTCAGCCCTGGATTGCTTTGTATTAGTTGTACCATGAGATGGTGAGATAGGAGCAGAGGCCATTGCAGCGGCACTCATAGAACAATGAGGTTCTGCTCTATCTCCAATGGTGATTGTTAGGTGGGTGTTTAACGATGATTCCGTTTTCTTGTTAGGAACATCAGTTCTGGTGTCATAGCCTGACATTTCTTCTGCTGACAAGCCAAGCTCTTCCATTGTTAAAAAGGCTATGATGTTATCATATGTAACCTACATGTTCAAATGGTTAAGCAGACTTCTTAAGCAGGCACACAAATAAAATACATGTTTGTTCTATTATTATTATTTTGTGTAAAATCAAGCGTTCGCTGAAGACTAAATATCTTAAACCATCTTTTAGATGCTAGACATGATTTGGAGGACCTTTTATCATATTGCCTGTCACAAGCTGCGGTAGGTGCTAGAATACCACTGGAATTGCTACTGTGGGCAGATCTATCTCTGCTGCAGGGAAGTAGGCTTTATACAATGATGACAAAGTAAAACGAAACAGCACTGAACAGGTGTGCCTGGAACAGATGAGATGTGCCATAGAGGTGGATCAGGCCGATAGGAAGTCACCCTATCTTGTAGGAAATCAAAGAAGAGGGGAAGGAAATGATTCATATAGAATTAAATCATTAATTTATAACCTTTTCTTTTCCAAAAGACTACATATGTATTTATAGGCACCTAAAATGTGCATTGATAATAATCATAAAAACTAATTCTAATAACTATCTCTCATTCAAAATAAAATAAAATTATTTATTTATTCTAATTATCTAAAGATAATAAAAATTATCATCCCACCATCCTTCAAAACGACCTTGTCCTCAAGAGTGATCTCTTTTAGTTCTTTTTCTTTTAATGACTCGCATGAAATCTGCTCTTATACATTGTTATTGTGGATCGACATAAAGTTACGATCCACAAGTCCTCATCGCCGACAAATATTTTACACCTCTTACACCAAAAAAATGAACTTTCACATTGAGTTTTCTTGCTTTGCATCAAGTCCTCATCAATGACAAATATTCTACATTGTGCCTTCATTGAGCAATAGTTAGTACACTGAGACTTCTCGTGTTACTGTTTGCATAAGTAGAAATGAGTTCTAATGTGTCGCTCCAAGAAAATTACTATTGTTGCTTTGTTCTCTTGAATGATGGAAGTAGAAATTGTTGTAGATGAAAGAGACTCACAGAGACTTTAATGCAGTAGCTCCAAATATAGGTATTGTGATGATCGTGATAGATAGATTCTTCTAACCATTACCATTGGTTTATATGGATTGTCAATATCTTGTTGTTAGTTTTATGTTTCTCTATTTTCCACTAGTATTTTTTTCCCCAATTCTACTTCAAACTTGTATTATCATGAATCATGTGGGACAACAGATTATTCATAACTTTAGTATTTCTCCATTATTCTTCAAAGATCTTTTCTTGCAATCATGCAAAGAACAATGTGAGGGGTGTACATCTTATCTCCTTTTGGATGTGGGATGAAATCTTTAATAAAAGTGTTCAACAATTCTTGCTCTCATCAACCACAAGTTTAGTTAAAAAGTTGAAGAAAGTGATTGTAGTATAACTCCGTATTTGCATTGACATAATCTAGAGGGATGAAATAGGTGAGAAGATCAACTACAAACTTCTCCCATGTTGCAGATCCACGACATGACTCAAATATTTGATACCATCAAAAAATCTTCCCTTCTAGATGGAGAGAAGCTATCTCCACATTCAAGTCATCTAGCATGCCATGTACAAGAAAAAATCTTTTTTCTTTTGAAACTCATTCAGTAGGATCTCTATTTCTCCAATACAGAAATTTTTCTTATGTTTGATAAGATCTTTAAATTGTAGATATCTGAAATCTTGATGCTAGTAATGGATATAGTTAGTGTTATAAGATGATAATGATTGTGTTAGGGATGGTAGTGGTGATGGTGGTGGAGGGATTACAATGCAAGGATAACTAGCAGTGGTGATGAACCTCTCTTCAAAACCAAGTTGATAGAAACTCACATCCTATACTGTAGGAAATCATAGAAAAGGGAAAGGGAATGATCACTTTGAGGTCAAGGGAATCATCTTCCAATATCCAAAAGGCTCTTAATTCATAAAGAATTAACATGCTATCTAGAATATGCCTTGTCAAAAATTTGAACAACTAATTCTGATACTATTTCTTATTCTAAATAAAATAAAATTTTTACTTATTCTAAAAGTACAACCCAGTGCACGAAGCTCCTGCTAGTGCAAGTCTCAGGGAAGGGTAGAATCACATTGGGTGCTCACCATGATGCACAATGTTGTTCAAAACAAGCAAAAAACTGAATGATAGTGTTAGAGACGAGCAAGTTAATATAAAAAATAAATAAAATGTTTCACTGACTAGGATAAGGGCTGCAGTGGACTTTGCAGGGAGAAAGCATGGATGAAAGGATCACTGCCATCTCATTGAAATCGACAGCCTATCCATTGAAGGAACATTCTTGAAATCTTAATCTAGAAGAGATGGCTATAATACCATGTTAAATGGGACAGGATTAAACTATATTGATTGTTATTGTAAGAGACATCTGTTATATTTATATGTAGGACTTAGCATAAACTCTAACATCTAAACCTAAAATATTAATGTGGGACTAAATCCACTAAGCAACACAATAACTCTAATAACTATAAGAAACATCAAGAATATGGAAATTTTATATGTAAAGATTAAGTCCTCACACTTTCAGGTAGTTCCTCTTTGATGGGCTTTAACCTATCTCTGCCACCAACTTTTTTTATAGCACAGCGAATTTGGGAGATAATCTCAAGTGTTAGTCCTGTTTCCTTACAGAACCGAGGCCAATTAAGTTCACATCCATTCTTAGCCGCCACAAGGATATATGAAATAACTGTCGTCTGTTTTACAGGACCTGATTTTCTCGCCAATTCCTGAAAATAATTAGATTATATTCCATTCAGAGAAAAAACATCTTTAAAATAGTAAGAAGTTAAAATTTTACAGCAACTTCAGAAAACGACATTCCATTGTGCTGCCACATATTCCATGCATCAGCTACGGCTGGTGTCAACTTTTTCTCCATATTCGGGTTGATCCTTTTGGCCATAGTGGCTTGAATTTGAGTTCCTTCACAATGGGTTTGGAGGCCCAGTTCTTGCGACAACTTAATGATTTGACTAATAAACTCATTGCCATACCTGGTCAGAAAATGCTACATGGAAATCTAGAATTAGATGTCCTAGAAGAAATGTATAAAGAAAGGGAAAACATTCATGATGCTGATACTTTGGGTATTAACTGGCATGCATGAGTATAACTACTAACATCTTGAAGTTTCAATAATGTACACATTTTGCTAATCACAATTGAAAGGCACAATCATTCTCAGGAGACAATTAACTCATCAATCTTCCTCTCTTTCCAAAATTGTCTTTGACAATTTTAAGTGAACAGTTAGAGTATTATAGTGACAAGGGCTAACAAGCATTTCTTTGCAAGGGAAAAGGCACACCAATTGTCTTGTGAACTTGCCATAAGAACAATTCAACATCTTCTAAGCATATATAATTATATAGACTTTACTCTGAAACTGAATGACAGAATGATATCGCTGATTTGTACCTAGGATACCCAGTTAACATGCTATTGGCACAATCAGGTATCCACAACAAGCAAATACAAGGTCTGCTAGTGAAGATATACTATGGTCAAAATGCTCCAAAGCCACATGGGACCAACAGATTAGCATCACACTAACTATAACTTTTAACTGGTGCAGACACTTGTTTTTGAAACCCTATGTATGATAAGATTGAAAATAATGGAAGAAGACTTCTGATGTAAGTCATGTGCCCAATTATTTCATAGATATGTTTGGTTCATCCTTTGTGGTCCAAATGTAAATCTTGTGTTGGTAAGAATCTTTTTGTAAATACAATACTTGTTAAACATGCTACAAAAGCAACCAGAGATTTCACTATCAATTTATGAAGAAGTTTTGATTTTTTATTTCATTGGCATGTTGAGTTCATCCTTCAATGATCCAAATGTAATCTTGAGGCTGTAAGAATCTTTTTGTGCATGTGTACACTTGTTAAATATGCCATAAAAAGCAACCTTAGATTTTTTTTTTTTGGTGAGTAGGAACATCCGTATAAATTGATGCATACAGAACAACGTACGACTGAGTTTTGATTTTATTTCAGGGAATTAATTTATGAATGAGGATGTCTATTTTCTTCTCAAAAGCTATCATGAAATTCTAAAAAGTGATACAAGCACACAAAAATTCAGTTCTTGAGATATATTTCTCTAGGAGAAATAGTCAATGAACCTGGTTAACACCGTCAATGTTTGCCAACCGTGCTCTAGTTTGAGGCCTTAATTTTGTCAATCTTGTAATTGTCTCATCACCACATATAGCATACCTATTGTATAAGCAAAAGTTTGTGAAAAGGCAATAACATCACACATGAAATAAAGTTACAACAGTAGTCGTCAACTAGTTAACTTACGGAGCAATTCCATCTTGTTTTGCAAGTCTGAATCTGACATCTAAAAGCATGGAGAACAACTTTGCTTCAACCTGTTGAACAATGAAATAAAAAATGGCCTGATTTGACATTAATGAGGTAGCAAACCAGAACTTGATTTTTACTGTACTATTGGAGTAAACAGGAAAGTACGAAATCAATGATCCTACAGTTTTGAAATTGTGAATATATATAATGTGCATTGCGATGCACGGGTATGCTGCAAAATAAAGAAGCTGTAAATGTTTTGAGTTCAAAGACGTCCAAGAGTGACTAAATTTTTCTTAAAGGCAGAATCATTACGGGCAATGCAGATTTAAATAGAATTCAATATCATACAAGATGTATCTGATTCCAAATAAGAGTTAAAGCATGCTGTAAGAGCAAATATATCCCAGTCAATAGGCACCATGACACCAGCCAGGCCACATATCTGACAAATCCACTAATAATTTACTAATTTCTAAAAGAATAGATAGGTTCTAACTTTTTGCCCGTATACAAAAGTAGCAATCTCATTTTGGAAGGAAAAAAGATTACCTCCAATAATTTTTCACTTGCAAAAGTAGATACATTTGGAAGGTCTCCCAACTTTTTTCGCTGAGATCCAAGCTCTTCCTCATCAATCATCTCAGTTGTTAAGGGTAAAATTAGTGTCTGATCCACAGTATTCAATGAGAGGAATTGCAAACCAATAGGAGAAACACTGCAAATTATTTCCAATACAAACTTGCTGAATTGTTTTAAAACAAATTATCCTTCAGATGGTCACTATTAAAAGTGAGGAAACAAAATAAAGTTGTGAGGTAGGAATCAAAATTTTACCTAATAGTTCGGTAAACATCAACAATATTCTCCTTGATAAAACCTGCCAATATCATTCAGGTCAAACTTACTGGCATTTCCTATAAATTAATGGTGCTGACATAGTGAAGACTTGAAGGTTATATTTGAAAGATCAACCCTAGCAACCTAAGAACTATAAACGTTTCACTGTCCAAACAGAAAAAGGGAAAAGAATGCACAGTTTCTCAAAAGCCCAGCTATATCAACTGGTTTATCAAATCTAGTCAAAATAAAACTACAATATATGATAACTAACTGATATCTCCAACATAATGTTCTCATAGCGGCCCAAATCATACATGTACTATTAGATTAGGGAAAATGAATATTGTACTGATTGTTGTATTGATGAACACACTGAAGCAAAAGAAAAAAAGCATTGATTTCAATTTGGAATTTTTACTTTAAATTATAATTTATTATTTTATTTTGATGTCGAAAAGCTGGTATCTTTTAATTTGATAGTAGGTTAATTGAATTATTGTCTTCCTAATTAGTAGTATTCCTTTCCTAATTTAGTTAGAGTTAAAGTCTACAAAAAGTGGTGTTGCCTTATGTATTGATCATCTTCAGTTAATAAAATCTTCCCTCATTGATTGTGTCAAATCTCTTGTTCTTTGTGTGAGATAGTTGTTCTTGTGCTTTATTCATTTCGTTTGAATTTTGTGTGAGTTTTGGTTTGGTGCTGCGTCAATTTTGTATCAGAGTTAAATTCATTTTTGGTGTTCGATATTCCATCTTCCACGAAGTCTTCTTCACCTTTTGCACATCCATTTATTGGTTACCTTCTCTTCACCAACTACTCATCCACTACTGGAATAGCTAAACTATCCCACCTATCTCTACCTCCACACCTTCGCCTTAGACATCTTCACAGCCACCAAGTCCTCCATGACGTCCTTCTCTCTGCAGAGCTTCTCACATCAATCAACCATAATCATGCAGATCTAAAACCATAAGACAAAGCTAGCATCCCATTCTTCTTGTTGCAAGTTGTTGCTTTTGTTTGTCTTCCTCATCTCATCTCCTATGTTGACATTACTGAACACCCTTCTCATTTTTCTATTGTTTTACGTGACTACCTCCACCTAAAGGTTTCTTATGAAAATCCTCCCACCAACAATCAATGTTGACCTTTGAAGAAGCCAAATTTGCTTGTCAAACCATTGACCCAGAAGTTAATTGCACGCTTGCTTGTGAGCACAAGCGAGCCCCCAGCATTGACTGCTATTCTCAATAAGAAGAGATCTCCTCCCACCCCTAGCATAAATCCCTCTATTGAAACAGCCCTAGACAAAGCCACTCAAGAAACCCTATCTCACGCTTGACCACCTAGTCAACAACTCGTCTAATTGAGCCCACCAGCAACATTACAACCCACTAATGTCACGTCTCTACAGCTCAATGTTGACCACTTCACCCCTGTTCCTTGTGCGACTCCCAGTCTCTACAAAATGTCAATTTAGTCCTACTCACAAAAGAACGATAACTTAAGTTGAGGGTCTAACCATTTAATGAAATCTATTGCAATTTTATATCTGGGCTGCAAACAACAATTGCATGTTGATTTAGAATAAAATAGTTCTCATATAACTAGGTCAAGATTCAATCATCATTGCATATTTTACATCGAAAAGACACATATAATTACAGTGAAATTGTAATCTTTCTTTACAAATTATTTTTGTTTATTTTGTTGATAAATTTAAATTATCTACATTTAATTAATTTCACATAAAAATTAAATATATCATCATTCATAAAAAAAATTAAAAGAAAAAAATATATAGCTTCATATTCAGTTTATTCATCATTCACATAAATATTTTTTTAAAACATCAGCATTGACATATTCCCTTGTCAATGCATTATCTACCTTTTTTTTATTTGTTGATCATTTATTTGATTTTATGCATTATGTTTAGATTATCAAATTGTTTTCCTTTATAATCTTTAATTACTCACCAAAATGCTTAGATCAGCATAATGAGAAATGCTTTAATATTTGAGAGATGCAGATTTTAAGAATGAGAGACACCAACCTCGCTATACTCATACAAATGATGAATTTAGATTCAAGGGAACTAAAATGAACCGTCCAAGTAACTTTAATAAACATTACTCCTCATACATATAAATAGCATGTAGGTTTGCTCACCATCACTATCTTGTGTTTGGAGAAATTTTCAACTACTTGTTTGAAATAATGACCCATATGGCCCTAAGCATGATGCCCGTACTTTTAATGCACAATTGAACCTAAATAAATTTATAAATTAGGATTTTTCATCAATGAACTTGTTGGAGCAGCTATTGATAGCAAAGTGATGAGAATCAATATTACATGATAGGGGTGGATCCCATCACAAACATGAGATGAAACCTAAATTGATGAAGGGTCCAAAACTTGGAAAATGGAAGCAATCATCCTTAAGTAAACGAAAAACATCCAAAACTTTTGCTTCACTCACAATAAATAAACTTGTAATAAAAAAATTGAGTTTTAGACAATCACTTAATAACTACACCCTAGAAGAACCCTGTAATGCAGCAAAAGGTGGATCCGCCACCCCAACGGCCCCCTGAGCCCGGCCCCACTGGTGTTCAGAGGGAAGTAAACCACGGTTAAGCTGGGCGGGTGAGTGGACCGGGGGTCGAGGGAATTTCAGACCAGCAGACCGGGATTTTACGCCCGCGTGCTCCTGGCGACCCTCGACCCATCTACC
>JBBPFP011151415.1:0-11512 GCA_037974795.1 Kaempferia galanga | reverse complement strand
GGAGAGTTACTGTTCACGAAATGTAAATTTAGGGAATATGTAAGGAAACTGATGCAAGGGTTTTTTCTTGATAAAATATAAAATTTAGGATAAATTTTTATTTAGAGCATCTGATGTGGATGCTCTTAGGCTTATAATTTCTTGCTTGTTGCGGAATGCAGAGCGGTTACAGAGAGCTTAATAAAAATATTACAATTATCTGATCGACAATGAATTCTTCATTTAGAAACTTAATATCAACTTTTAATAAGCCTAGTATATTTATATAACTAAAAAAGGAATAATCGAATCTGTATCTAGGACATCATTTTGATTTGATTAAAGAATGTTGAGTTTAGATCTGGAAATTCTTAATGTGATATTAATATTTTAAAAGGTT
Organism: Kaempferia galanga; assembly: GCA_037974795.1. Lineage (NCBI taxonomy): Eukaryota > Viridiplantae > Streptophyta > Magnoliopsida > Zingiberales > Zingiberaceae > Kaempferia > Kaempferia galanga. Next base: position 11,133 of record JBBPFP011151415.1, on the reverse strand, counting down.
TTTTTTATAAATATTATTATTCCCAAATTTCGATTATAAATAATATATATAAAAAAGTAAATAAAATAATTTTAAATGGATATTATTATTATTATTATTATTTAAAAATACGTTTAATACATTTTGTTTTTAAGATAATTAATTAATTTTATACAAAATTCGATCACCAATAAGCACCAAATCATTGGTTGAATCAGAATTAAACTGGGTAGTTATTAGTACAGGGCAAAATTGTTACTAAAGGGAAAGGTTGAATCTTATAAAGTTGAGGAAAAATACTCTCTCAATTATAACTTCACGATTTATCTATAAGGCCGACTATACGAAACCACCAGCTAAGATTCTCTGATCCGCTTTTTTGTGGGTCACTACTGGTCCATAAAATATGGACCGTTTGATGAGATCGGGAGTACATATATTAATCCCTTCTGATCTGATCCAATGATTTATATTTTATGGACTAAGAATGATTAAAAAAGTGGACTAGAAAATTCCTACTGGTATACTACCATCGGTCCCCAAAGCATCACCACCTAGCACGCTCGCCAACTGTTAGCCACAAGCATCACCCATAAAAGATTGAATTTTAACAAATATTTAATTAAAATTGTAGTAATAAATCACTTCCTGTAGGAGGTGTGCTGGGTATTATGATACCATCGGTCAATTAATAGAGGAGGAGTTTGTATTTTTGAATTTAGTCTAATAATTAGTGAGAGATTTATGTTGCATCTAACAGATTACCTTAAAATTAATAGATCTGAAAGATTAGATATCTGAAGTAATAATAATAATAATAATAATAATAGGTAAGGGGTGTATGTGGCTGAACTAGTTGCCCCGTGTTCGAAGTTAATGGAGTTAATCATTTTTATTAATTTTTTTAGAAAGCCACATTGATATAAGAAAAACAAAGGTTTTCTAATAAAGATTTGTATAAAAACGGCATCAGTAGATTTTTACCTAAAATTCTACGAACTATTTTTTTTTTTACTAAAATAGCATTTAAAATAAAAAAGTAACCATTAAATTAGATATTATTAAGGTTTAACAAATTGAAATAAAAACAAATTAATTATCCATTAATTAAAATTTATCAACTCAATTCTTATAGCTACGAAACGAAAATTTAGGAAGTCGTTCTACATTTGCATCATTACGGAAGGCTAATTATCTTTATGTTATCTAATAGTTAAGTGGTTATTTTACAACAAATAAAAGTAAATTTTATTTTAAAAAAACAATATTTCCTATGAAAAAAAGAATATTTCTAGACAAGAATCTTCTCAGAACATTGGGGTTCAGCGTCATTGTCAGTTGTTGACGAAGCGAATCAGTTCTCATCCACAGCCGCCTTATTGTTGTTAAGGCATCTTCCTCTTCGGAACTCTGCTCTCTTCGTCGTCAAAGCTATGACGGCGGCGGACGATGGGTTCCGGCCTCTGGACGTAGAAGCCGTGGGGGAGTACATCAAGGACACGCCCGCCCTTCGCGCCAGGTTGGGCGAACAGTTGGAGGGCCTCAGCGTCAAAGAAGTCGGCGACGGCAATCTCAACTTCGTCTACATCGTCTCCGGGCCAGGCGGATCCTTCGTCCTCAAGCAGGTAATTTTCGATTAAAGCGATTTTGAGCGACCTTTTCTTTCTCATATTTAGCAAATCCAAGTCTTGGTAGTGTGGACATAAATTTCTTTCTTTTTTTTTTCGTGTCGTTTTTTAGGGTTGTAAATGAGTAAGCTTGGTTTTGTTCAAAACTTATTTGATAAGAAAATGAACCAAGTTGTTGAAACAGATGTTTAAGCTTGGCTTGATTTTTATTTTTTGTTTGACCTTGGCTGGTAATTGGTTCATTTAGATGTTATCAAACTCTTAATTTGAGCTTATTTGATTATTTGAAAGTTATATTTTTTTAAAACTTATTTGGTTGACTAGTGAACTTGATATTACTAGCTTATTTATTTGTTTTGAGAACTTTTTTGTCTACTTACAAGTGTGATAAGAGATGGTTGATGACTATGATTCACAAGTTATATTCGTGGACATTGTCCACAAAGAATCCATAATATCTGTTTGTGAATATTAACGAGCTAAGCACATATGTATTCAACTCGATCATTTAGTTTAACGACTTATTCTAGTTTGCTCATTTAATTGATCTTGTGTATATTGAATAAACATAAATAAGTTATTACCAAGCTGAATACCATCACGAATATTTGGTCATTTACAACCCTAGTAGATTTTAAGCTTGATTTGCTCAAATTTGCCCCCTTTTCCTTCCGTATGGCCTATTTCTAGGTGAAATTTGTGATCGAAGAGGTTTCACATTCTATCGAATGATTAAAGCTTTCTGTTGATTGAACTTGGAAAGTGATCCTGTGAAATGAGTTCATAAACTGATGTGAATGTTGGTGTTCAATAATAATTGTTTAATCGTATTCTTCTCTAGAAACGACCAACGCATAGGTTTAGCTGAAATAGAAGAAAAATTTCTTCTATCCTGCTATTCAGCTCTGGGCCTATATGGCGAGGAAAGTTCACTTGTGAGAATTGTTTGCAAGGCATTCAATTCATTTTACAATTTCTAATTGTATACATATATTTCTGAGAGAATCTTGATATCACATTGTTAACATCCTTCTGTTTCTCTCATTATCCATACTTTATCATGTAACGGATGTCTCAACCACTATATGTTTTTGTAGCTGAATTTAAGATAACCTCAAAATCTCATCTAATTTGGTTGGTGACCCAGGCTCTTCCTTATGTTCGTAGCATTGGTATTTCGTGGCCTATGACAAAGGAGCGTACCTATTTTGAGATGTTGGCCTTGAAAGAACATGGCCGCCTGTGTCCATATCATGTGCCAGAAGTCTACCATTTTGACAGACCAATGTCCTTAATTGCTATGCGCTACTTGGAACCTCCACACATTATTTTGCGGAAAGGATTAATTGAAGGAATAGAATATCCAATGCTTGCCCAACACATGTCAGACTTTATGGCAAGAACACTTTTCTTCACATCGCTTCTTTTCCATTCTACACTAGAGCACAGAAAAGCAGGTATATCCAATGTTATAATTTCAGATTAGTAGAAATATTTTGTTATTTCAATCATATTGTCTAGTTTCTTCAACTGCAACAAAATGTGCTTATACATCAAGAAACATGTATACTCCCAAATTTTCATATTTTGAAGGTCTTCCTTCCCTGTTTGTCCTTTTCTAACTTCGGATTGATATTCTCATGCTCCATTTAGCTCATGGAAGTGAGTCGAGCACAAATTGGGTTCCAACCATTTTTTTTTTTCCAAAGTCCAATTAAAAATGCAATTTTCCAATAGATTCATTTCATCTGGTATAATAGAAGATCAAATGACCATAACTATCTCTTACTTCTGTGTCTTTAAGATTTCTCAATTTTCACTTTTATTTGTTGACAATCTCTTCAATTGTTGTTTTGCAGTGGCAGAATTTTGTGGGAATGAGCTATGCAGGCTCACAGAGCAAGTTGTTTTTTCAGATCCATATAAGGTGGCTCAGTATAACCACTGGACTTCACCTTACCTTGACCATGATGCTGAGGCGATTCGAGAGGATGACACCTTAAAAATCGAAGTAGCTGGATTGAAATCGATGTACCATATATCTCAGCATTCATATTTGTTGGCTCTGTTGTTTAATTTAGTCTACTAAGTATTGTATTATTTAAATCTGTAGGTTCTGTGAGAGAGCACAAGCTATGATTCATGGAGATCTTCACACTGGTTCTGTCATGGTGACTAATGATTCTACACAAGTCATCGATTCTGAATTTGCAGTTTATGGACCTATGGGATACGATATAGGAGCTTTCTTGGGAAACTTGATTTTGGCTTTCTTTTCTCAAGATGGGCATGCTAACAAGGATGATGACCGTGAGGTAATGAATGAGTTAAGCATTCTGGAAACTTTTCAGTTAATTAGTTGTTTTGGAATCACTACAAATTGCAAAAGGAGGGACATATAAGCCCAGAGAACTGTCCATATTTGAGTTCTGCATTTGGCTTTTGCATGTGATATGAAAGGCATTTTCTAAAAATTGCTATTTTTTTTAATCTTTCTAGTGTATACCAACAAACTAGATAAACTTCAGTTTGTATGACGTAAACCATTTAACAAAAAGATATTTGCCTACCCCACTGGGTGTGGTGCAGTGGAAAAGCACTTAGAGTAGCAATAAGAGAACCAAATGGGAAGCTTCTGAGTGTGCATAAGCTGTATTCCACATTTATCTGGTAGGCAAATCAGGGGGAAAAGCTGTCTACCTTTAGAATTAGTTGGGCATTATATGAATGAAACCAATGTGACTGTTCAATAAGGTGTTAATTATATTTTATCTGGTTTAACTGATACTTCACTTTTCTTCTAGCCTTGTAGGTTGCTAATTATGCTACCCAGATAAGATTGTAACTATAGTATTGGCATATCATTTACTAAGAATAGTTTTTATTTTCAATAAATATTGTTCTTGCAGGCGTATAAGCGGTGGATTCTGAAGACTATAGAAGAAACTTGGGATCTTTTCCGCCAGAAGTTTGTCTATCTCTGGAATGAGAACATTGATGGGCATGGTGAGGCATATCTTGCTGATATCTATAACAAACCTGAATTGCAACTCCTTGCTCAAAAGAAGTACATGATGGATTTATTTCATGATTCTATTGGATTTGGTGCTGCCAAGATGATAAGGTACATTTTTATTGTGGATTCTAACAGTTGTATGTCTATTTTTAGGATACACGAGAAGCTTAAAATATTAGTTTAACAGTCTTTAAAATTTATCTGAAATCATAGTTTTATAGAAAAACAATGTGTAATTGAGTAAACAGCTATTTAGTGTACAGACCCATCAAGTATGTTAAGAATAATGTTCATAGCAAACAAAATGTTTCTCCAAGACAGATAGTCAAAATATGATACTTGCTCTGGGAGACTCTCAAGTGCAATTTCTTTTTTTGAGTTTTTTTTACCGAATCGCGTAGGTAAAATTTCAAAATTACCAGATCACGTAGGGTAGTTTTAAAATAACCAAATCACGTACTTTCTTTTTGTTTTACCCTAATCAGTCGACTAATAAAAAAATCAATTGAATTAATTTCTGTTTGAAAATTAGTCGATTGATTTTTAACACCAGTTGAATCGATTTCAATTTGTATCAAAATTTTGAGCAAATTAGTCGGCTGATAAAAATCGGTCGACTGATTTGCTTTTGTATCAAAGTCGGTTTTGGGCAAAATCGGTTAATAGATCTAATGATCTCGGATTGACATGAAAAAACTTCTATGTCTTCGGTTAGTTCTCTTGATTATATCTATGCCTTTAAATATCAATTTGACCTAATATATTGAAAGTAGCAATTTTTTAAACACAAATGTGTTTGAAAAATCTAATTTGTGTTAAAAAACACTCTCAATATATTGAGTAAAATTGAGGTTTAAGGACATGATTATAATCAGAAGAACTAGACGGATATATATGAACTAGTTTCATGTTAATTGATATATTAAGTAAGAGCAATGATTTTTTTAACATGAATTAGATTTTACGAACACATTCATATTTAAAAAATCATTGCTCTTAATATATTGAATCAAATTGAAATTTAAGGGCATAATATAATCAGGAGAACTAGACAAACGCATATAAATTAGTTTCATATCAGTCTGAGGTCGTTTGGTCCATCAACTGATTTTGCCAAAGATTGACTTTGATACAAAAGTAAATCAGTCAATTGATTTGCTTGAAATTTCGGCAAAGAGAGAAATTGATTCAACTGATTTTCAAACCGAAATCGATTTAATTGATTTTTTTATCAGTCGATTGATTAAAGGTAAAATGGAAAGTGGATGCGTGATTTAATCTTTTTAAAACTATCCCATGTGATTTGATAATTTTGAAACTCTACCTAAATGGTTGTTGTCCTTTTTTGTTGATCTACCTTTAGATAAATTGGTACCTTAAAAAATAAGGTTTTTTTCCCAGCCTAAAGATTATTGTTTTTTCTTCAGTAATTTTAATTTTTATAATCCTATGTCTCACAATTCTTTACACCCTAAAGTTTATTGTGTTCATGCGAAAATTGAAAACTAGTGGAAAAAAAGGAATAAACTCAGTTGCCCAATTCTCCTTCAACTCACAGCAGAAAATTAGCTATATAACTGTGAAACCCTCTTTTGTTTTTGCCGACGTTACTTGTCCTTGGGGATGCAGGAGAATTGTTGGAGTAGCTCATGTTGAAGATTTTGAGTCAATTGATGATAAGAGCCGGCGGGCATTCTGCGAGCGCCGTGCCCTGGATTGTGCTAAAACACTTCTGAAGGAAAGACGCAAATTCGAAACCATCAGCCAAGTCATTTCAGTCATTGAGGAGACTTCAGCAGTTGAAATTGGAGGAGCTTGTTACCACCATGAAGTTGCATTAACAGAATGACTGTAAGACATTCTTGTCGATTAGATAAATAGGGGCAGACATATTATTTATTTCATGAGACCAATCTTTCTGCTTGAATTATTCCTTAATTGTGGTTTCGTGATGATAACAGTTAGAAGCTTCACGCTGTATCAATGGATTTGTGAACTTCAATCGGGCAAATTTAACTGCACGAGATTCATAATTATAAGGCGATACTAACAATTTATGACAAGCACACAGCTGAAACACTTCCTGTTCCTCAAGCAAGAAATGACGAGCAAATGTAAACTAAGAATGAACCGAACTGAAGTGAAGTAGTAATCATAAATCCTAGATAATTAGCAGCATGGCTCAAATAATAAAGGATCCTTTAAAACCATTACTGCTGTAGGAATGCATATTTTTTCCTCACTTATTCTCGATATGATCCTCCTACTGCTCGGGGGAAAAACTAGTCTTTCTAACTTGAGAACGAAGCTGACAGATACCTCAGGCTAGCTGTGTCAAAACGCTCTATGAACCTTAGATCGGTAACTCTGGTTTTTGCAGCAGCAAATCGTTGGTACTCGTCGAAAATTGAAGTGAGGCACCAATGCTGAAGTTTTCTCAGGCATCCTACCAAACAACCGGTTCGATGCTGAACAAGTACACAATTTTGCAGATGCGAGCGTTAAGCTTTTTGTAAATGAAAATAATGATAGACCATTTTATAACAGTAAGAGATTTCACCTTCCCACGTTTGCAATGAATAAGCAAAGGGTGATTGCGAACATCTGCAATTTAAATTAGAATTCAAGAGCATATGAAATAGGAGTATATTTGAATCTGGCATCAACAATCAAGAGAATAGTATACCAAGAACTACTTTCAGGGCCTCAGTAATGGTATCTTCGGGGATGTTGACGAAAGGTTCCTATCAAAAAAGCTTATAGTAAAATGCAAAAGGAAGAAAATTCAAAAGGTAATCAGGTTCATAATCTGATATACATATGAAACTTAGAATGGTGAAACAACATACAGCAATGTTGACCATTATCGGGCCATTGATTGTTCATGAACTTTACCATATTCATCAGAAATTCCAAAAGACTTAAATAATATGCAGTATTTTCTGGGATAAGTCATCCTCCATGATTAAAAATTTTGGAACTACTTTCAAATACAAATTGCCAAGAAAAAACAACATATGTGAGAAAGAGACTAGCATCTTCATGCATCAATAGCTCATGAAGAAAAAGCAAGCTCATTCAATATGCCAATGTTCAATAATACATCTGTCTTAAAGAGTTTATGTCGCAACAAGATAACCTGGAGTTCCCTAGATCTACTTGTCATTGGATGCATACACAGATCTTCCTTCTTGAAATAAGGGGAAAACCACACACAAGTTACTCGTTTCTTGTCATATTACATATGCATGTGATAGTCAAAGATCTTGTTACATCAGTTAGCCTGTATAATTTACTGAAAATTACTAATTAACCTCTCAATCTAGCAACAGTATAATTTTTCTCCAACAGGTTCATTGATCAATTGTTTTTAATAATTCATACATCAGAAATATATAAATTAAAAACACAGTGGAACCAAGCTAGCTACCATGCAGTAATTTAAGTAATCTTGCAAATTAACAATTTAAGAATTCAACCATCCAGAGTTAACTCAAGAGAAACACGTTGCAAAATACAATTTTTGTTCCTAAAGTAAAAAATAATAATGCCATAATTATATACCATGTTTATTATGGAAACAGTCTGGTTACCAGTTACAAGTGGCTCACAATCTCAATTCTAATCGTATAGCATGAACACACGTACTAAGATTCTTAGCTTCTGTTTATGAAACGAAAAAGCTTGAGTTCAGAGATAGGAGAGCTAGTCATGCTCAAGTTTAGACATTTATTCAAAATATTCTCAAGAAAATTCCCAGGGATGAACAAAAGATGACAATATCAAGTTTTAAAGTGTTGAGGAGGCCAAAAAGAAACAGGAGAGATAAAGGGTAAACCTCGGTTGAACATCAATCCCTGTTTGTTCTACAATAACTTTTCTATCCATTAAAATTATCAAGAGTGAAAAAGTTAACCAAAATCTTGAAATATGGCACGGATATGCAGAGCGTTGGAGGAGAAGAAAACAGAAACAAAAGTATCAACTAGATCCGAATGGACATTCAAACATGTAATTAGAGCAGTAGAGGGTCAGGAAAGGCAAATGAAGATAAACACGATTTAAAAGATATTGGTAATGAATAACGATTCAACATTCATCGGATCAGTAAAACCCTTTGCGATGTGGAGGTAAAAATGTACCTTGCGACCATCAATCCCGAACTGGAACAGCCTGATTCCATTCTCCTCGAGGAACTCCAAGTTCGCCTTCGGGTACGGTTCCGGGCAGAGGCACCTACCAAAAACACACCCATTTTCTTTTTCATTCGATCAAAACCCTCGATTCAAGTTCCATTACCCAAATCGACCTTAAAATCGAGAAAAACAAAGCGAGAAAAGACGGCGCACAGGACGGAGCGAAGGCTGAGCGTCTTCAAAAAGCTGAAGTTGGCAGTGTCCGGGAAGCCGGAGCGGTAGAGGCCACAATCGACCATCGCGAAATTGAGCGGCGGCACGAAGAGCTCCTCTTCCGCCGGCTCTCGATCCTCCCTCGGCGCCATATGGTTGCCGCCACCGGCAGGGAGCTTGAAGACCAAGGAGTAGCCGCTGGGCTTCGTCACCGTGGCCACCGCCGCCTGCTCCTCCGCCGCGGCCGCCACCTCTCGCTTTTCTCCCATGTAATAATTGGGTGGATTGGGTGGCGGAATATTCTTCGGTATCCTACTACGCTTCCCTTTCGGTCGGCTAAATAACTGAGACTTGTCATCTGTCATCACGGATCGAAGACTAAGGATAATTAATCATAAAATAACTTTAATCAATAAAAAATAATTAAAAACCATTTAATTTTATCCATAAATCTAGCTGTAAAATTAAATAGCAAGATGTAACGGGAGATTGGATTTCTGGATAATTGCTTCGAAGATAATATAATTAAAAAATTAATTAATGAACAGGAATATATTGCACTATTTCTCGGTCAATTCTGTCTTACTCCTAGTCTTTGATGACGCATGCGGGCCCACTCTCGTAACGCATATCGATTGAAGATTTTGTCATGATCATAATTTGAACCTCCGGAAAAAAATTCTGCAGATCCACGAATCAATAATCAATAAAATAATCATGAATTTAATTTTAATAACAAAAAAAAACAATTATGTATTTATTGATTATTTTTTTTAAAAAAATAATTATTATTTTATAAATTATTTCCCTGGAATATTGTTTAGTTGCTTCGAGAGAATTAATTACTCTAAAAAGTTCATATATATTCTCAGTCTTTATCTCAAAAGGCTACTTTTAAAAAATTAACTATTTGTGGAGGCTCAATACCACTGAAATATTATATAATCGTTTATATTTTTATGTTTTACTAACAATATTTGAAATTGCTATTTGTTAACTTATTCTTGCACTAGCCTATACGATGAGCTAGCTTGTAAATTGGACTGCGAAAACAAGATTGTATCGAAAGCTTGTTCAGAAACTTCAAGATCAAGACTCGTAACATACATAAACAGTACATGAATCTAGCACTTTCATAAATGTGCCTGCTGTTTTGGTTCCTTGGATTTGGCATATTAATTATTTTGATCAGGGAAAATAATTTCCTTTTCATGTACAGTGATCGAGCTCGTCCTTATCGTCATTCACTCTACGGTATGGCACAACGCGACAGAGAGTGTGTGTGACAGATACAGATGGCCTGGTGGAAGAATTGGAGAATAAAAGGAAAGATCTCGATAGCAACCAAAAACTATACTCCCTGTTTTTTTTCCCTTCTCCTCTTCGATTCTGTTGGGTTTAGTTCCTTGTCTCCGATCCCACCACGTACACTTAATACATATCCATTCATGTAAAAGACATTCCCTTATTTAAGGTAGGTCATGCCCACATGCGCCTCGAATAATATCTATATTCCCTTCGCCAATAATTAGTCACATGAGCCCAACGCCCCAAGCCTCTTCTCTTCTTGGAGCTCAGTGCAATGCATGCATTAATTCTCTCACAATATTCACGTCGATCTAATCGCATATATACTTACACATTTAATTTCATGTTTTTTTTTTGTTCTTCTTCTCTTTAGCAGGGTGCATTGGCTTCTTATACAAGATGAATAAATAGATATTAAATATCATAATGCATGCAAATAACCCCACTAAGGCACTCAACTCCTGAGAGCAATCAGAAGCACGGAGAATTTTTCGTGCAACGCAACGTAGCAGGTAGTGACCCCTCCACATTCCACAAGTATATATCAAACGCCTTTTGATGATTATGCTCCCATGCCAAGATCGTTGTATATATATACACACGATGACCTCCTTGGCCATTTAGCCAAGTCACCACCCCCTCACGAGCATTTCATCGAACGCCTTGCCTTGCCTGCTACTCTGCTCGCGTCGCACTCCTCATGAGCAGGCGCAAGCAGAGCACGGCGTCCAAGTCAGCCACCGTGGCCTTCAGCTGGATCAAGGCCTCCGCCTTGGGGCTCGCGAAGCAGCTGGCCTTCGGCAGGGCGGCTCGCGCCAAGCCGGCGACGGCGGACTACGCGAGCAGCAGGGCC
>JBBPFP011151200.1:0-11514 GCA_037974795.1 Kaempferia galanga | reverse complement strand
TCAACCATTGGTGTCAACTGCACCAACAACTTTCACTTTCCTCATTCTCTCTCATCATATTCTTCTCTTTCCTCAGTCTATCTCATCACACTTTCTCTCTCCTCAATCTCTCTCATCTTATTTTCTCTTACCTTATTGTCTTTCATTATACTGTCTCTCTCATTGTATTTTCACTTTCCCATTCTCTTTCATCATAATTTTTCTCTCCTTATTTTCTCTCATCACACTTTCTCTACTTTTTCTATCTCATTCAACTTTCTTTCTCATCTCACTTTTTCTCTTATTTTTCTCTAAAGGTAAAAAAAGAAAAAGAAAATTTGGTTTATTTCAATAGAAAATAGTTAACTAACAAAACATTATTTTTAAGAGTAAAATCCATACGCATACCTATTCCCATTCCATGATACTATCATTCTCGTTCTCATTCTGATTCTTAGGAAAGAACCAAACACCCCCTTAAGGTTCAAATTTTAGCTATGATTCACTTTAGGAGATTTTTTCCTTTAATGAGAATAAAGCGGGCCTAAGAACAACGATCGTCTGGATGGACCTTCATGAGTACTTTTCGATTTAACCTAATGATCAGTAGAAATTTCTACGAGATCAAATAAGAAAGTTCTATAGAATCGGATCCATCCCTACCAAAATTAATTAGTTGGTTGTTTATTTAAAATAATGTTAGGTAAAAATTGAACTAAAATGCGAGAGAAGTGCTCAGGTCGATTAAATCTAATTAAATTTGAAAGAGATTAATTAAAAAATTTATTTTTTAATAAAATATTATTTTTTAAAATTTATTTAATTTGATTTTAATTTTAAAATTTAATCGTCGAACTATTTTTTTAAGCCGTTAACGAATTAGATAATAATTACACATCTCGACTAATGCTATATAATATCAGTTAATTGATGATATCATCAATCAAATTGACCGGTTAATTTTTATCAATTTAATCGATGATAAAATTCGATCAATTTAATTTTTTTATAAAAAAAATAATTTAATCGATTTCCTCTTATTTGATTCGGCCGATTCAATTTTAAATCAATTCATTCCTACACCTACTTCCACGCCTACCACTCTCTCATCTCTGCTTAAAGGTTAGCTTGTACTGCCCCCATGGGCTGCTGGTAAGTGGCCTAGAGTTTACCTTAATAGGTTACAGGGTCGAAGGTCACCAGTTACACACAGGAATAAAATCTTAGTCTGCTGGTCTAAAATTTCTGAGACCCTCAATTCACTTACCTACCCAATTTAATCGTGATTTATTCTTTTTGAAATCTTGTGAGACTGAGTTCAGAGAATTGTTGGGATGACGGTTTCGTCTTTTACCCCAATTAAAGGTTAGCTTGTACTGCCTAAATTATAAATATTAAAAAATATTAAAAAAATAACAAATAATATAAAGATCTCCTTCACACGTGACAAAGTAAAAATCTGCTCCACTTTATAATTCTATAATATACACGCACTATACTTTATTTTAACATCTCATCATTTGCAGCAGAATTAGCTGTCGCACTGCAGACTTTGCGACCATCAAAATATTTCCTTTTAACAAAAAAAAAAAAAAAAAATCGAAGATATGCGCGTGAAGTATGTCGTACACAATTTCTCCTAGCTAACAGTGATACTTATGTTTCTCCCATGTTATACTAATCCCTGCTTAGGCCAGTAATTATTTATAATTTATCTTGTTTGACATAATTTAAAAATGAAAGACATGAATGTTATCATCTGTTTTATCACCGTAAAGCATATCGTAAGGTCGTTTTCATCAGATGCGCAATTAAAAGGCCACCGTCATTTAATTAATCCGACGGAGCGGCTTTATTCCTCCTCTCCTCTTCATGCTCATCCCGTTGCTATGCTCCGTTGTAAACGCGCAAATTCCTCCGGATTCCTTGGCAACAACCACGAGAGAGGATTCTTGGTTTTTTTTTTCGATCCGGTTATACTTATATGCGCTCATATTACAGTTTGGATTAGATCAGGTGGCTGGAGACTGCCCGAAGGACCCCCTCGCTTGGCTCTCGGCAGCTCAGCCACCTGTCCATTGCTGACAACCTTCGAGCTGTCTCCGGCCACCTATCCTAATTTAAACGACAACCTAAATGGAAGATAAATTCAAAAAAAAAAATCACAATTAATTAGGATTGAACTACAATTATAATTATACGTGGATGACAGCAATAAAAAAAAACAAAGGATCCGGTCTCACCAACCACGACTTGGCTGGCGTTGAACCGACTAACTGTTGTCCCATCGCTGAATCTTGAAGTCTGATTCGGCGGGGCCTCTGCACGTTTACTTGGCTCATAAAAAAATAATGTAATAATAATAATAATTTAAATATGGCTTAATTCTCTATTGATTTTGAGTCGGGTGAATTCGACGACGACTCGTCGTCAAAATATTACAGTGGCATTACGGTAAAAAAACAGAAGGGCGAGGGTAAAAAAGTACACCGCATTATTCACCATTAATTACAGGCTCCGACAATGCAAAATTATAATAATAAAATAAAACGATGATACAAGCTGAAGAAGAAGGTTCTGTTGTTGATTAGGAGACTCGCGAGGGCAATTGTTATGGAAGCCTATATTTACCGGAAAAGGAACAGCTGCGAGAGGGAGGGAAGGAGGGGAGGCAATTACGTAATTTTGCTGAACGACGGTGGCAATTTAGCTAAACGGAGTAGTTCGTAATTAGAATAGAGAACGCGGTCGCGTATCGCGCGTTCATGTGGAACGAAGGAAGCCGAGAAAGAGGGAGCGGAGCTAAAGAAAACACAGGGAAAAAAGGAAAAGGGGCGGAGGAACGCAAGTACTCGGCGAGACGGGAGGGTTTTGGGCGGCGATCGAAGCCGGCGCCTGGCAGGGATTATCTCCGCATTGTGACTCTCCTTCTCTCTTTCCCTGCGCAGCGATTCGATCGGTGCATTTGGCAATAGGTTCTCGGAGAAGAGCAAGCGATGGAGGAGGACAGGATCCAGGTGTCGTAGGTAAGGGGTGAGGAGGGAATCATTTTTTTGAAACATGGGGAAGTGGAACCCAAGGGAATATTGGGTTTTGATCCCATAGATTGGCGACCTTTTTCTGATTTGATTCTTGATATAGTTTTTGGGACCTCTAAGAAGGGAGCATCGGGGGACAACGATTGGCTTTCTGCGATAGTAGGAGATAATGGTAAAATTCTTCTTTTTAATTTGTGACATTGTGATGTTTAGCTCTGGCCCGACACCTTTTGATTTTCCTCAGAAATTTTTATTTTCGCCCGATAAAAGTGCATTGACTTGACACTCTAATCTCGTTTTTTCATGGCCGTGAACTAGATTAGATTTAGAAGATTATAATGAATTTATTTATTTCACTAGTCTGTAGCCTGCCTTGTTCGTGTTTACGCAAAATTGTTGAAAATGTGTTTTTTCATTTATCTGACACAACATATTCTGCTCGTCATATTGCATTGGTTCCAAAACAGGGACTTTCAAAAATTGATGTTTTGCTCAATTGGGCATCTGTGCTGAGTTCTTATCGCACATGCATTGAAACAAACCCATTTACATTACTGTTGAAACTGCTAAATATCCCTGGCAGGCAAGCAAGTCAAGTGTAGCTGTAGGATCACAAGTCTGGGTTGAGGATCCTGATGTGGCATGGATAGATGGACAAGTATTGGAGATCAAAGGAGATGAGATTAAGATCAGCTGCACTTCTGGAAAGACAGTGCGTGCTTTGTTCTCAATTATCTTTCATTACATATTTTTGCATGGATGAGTAAGAAAGTCTTTCCATAATATTCTGCTATTTTTGTCCCATGGAATATGCTTCTGAAGCTTTAATAGTTTGATAGCATGTATTCTTTGTGTAGTTTAGTGATTCAAATATTTTTCTCTTCTCTGTATCTGTTGTGGTATAGACCACTCAGAGTATTGAATTCTATTTCCATGATTCAAATTGTGACTTTAATATGATCACATGTCGCAATGCAGGTGACAGCCAAGTTTTCTAATGTCCATCCTAAGGATCCCGAAGCTTCACCTTGTGGAGTAGATGACATGACAAAACTTGCCTATTTGCATGAACCAGGAGTTTTGCAAAACTTGAGATCTAGATATGACATGAATGAAATTTATGTGAGTAAATATTACAAATGCTGAAACAATAGTTTTTTATCTGCAATGGTTAAATAACATTCTCTGTTAAGCAAACTGATGCCCCTCATAGTTCACTATTTCTACTTAGTCATTGTGTCCTGGCTGTAAAATCTTATTCACTTCCTTTCAAAGTTGTTAAGAATTGCAGGATTGTTTTCATTTTGATGTCAGATTGCTTATCCCAGCTCATTGATGAAATTATGTAAACAGACTTATACTGGCAATATATTGATTGCTGTCAATCCCTTCCGGCGTTTGACTCACCTGTATGACAGCCACATGATGGAACAATATAAAGGAGCAGCTTTTGGTGATTTAAGTCCCCATCCTTTTGCTGTTGCAGATGCTGCTTTTCGGTAATTTCTGTTCTTATGCTTAGTCTTGTGTTCATGGACTGTGCTTTCATCATGAGTGTGTCTTCCAATGCAGATTGATGAGAAATGAAGGAAAAAGCCAATCAATTTTAGTAAGTGGGGAAAGTGGAGCGGGTAAAACTGAAAGCACAAAGATGATTATGCGCTATCTTGCTTTCATGGGTGGTAGAGCTGTATCAGAAGGGAGGACAGTCGAGCAACAAGTCCTCCAGGTTAAATTTCGTACCATTACTATTTTGAATCAGAATCTTATACCATTGTTTGTTAGATTATGTTTTTGTATTATTATTATTATTTATCGAACTTCTCCTTTTCAACTCAAATTTCTCTAACATTATTCATTTATTTTTTTATATAGTCCAATCCTGTTCTTGAAGCCTTTGGAAATGCAAAGACAGTAAGAAATAACAACTCAAGGTAATGAAGAGTGAAATTTTTGACAATCACAATATCTTCTTTATTGCAACTAAAATTTTGTCTCATTCATTCTCAAATTACATTTTTGGTTACTGTTGTATCTGCAGTCGTTTTGGCAAGTTTGTTGAGATTCAGTTTGATGAGAGGGGAAGGATTTCTGGAGCTGCCATTAGAACTTACCTTCTTGAAAGATCCCGAGTTTGCCAAATATCTGATACCGAAAGGAACTATCACTGCTTTTACATGCTTTGCGCGGCACCACCAGAAGTATTCACTTTAAACATTTGGTTGACTGCAAGTATTCTATATATATTCAAAACCCTCGAGATGCTAAGATTCCATTGTCTTTATGCTCTAATAAAAAGGAACATTTTTGGAGGACCATGGCATAAAGGGGACTAATTTTGCTATGCATAATCATGGACAATAGATTAAATTGAGTGAAAAATGGTTCAAACACCTTTCTTAGATATAGTCAATAGGAGCAAGTGAATGTGTGTATATTGTTTCTTGTTTGATTATTTTGGTGGACTGTTTCTAACTTTTCACGTCTACTCATTTTTTAAAAAACAAGGGATAGGGTAGTTTGAAACATCTGAGTGGTGAACAGTGGGATCTTTATAGCATAAGATAATCATTGACCTCCAACTGGCCTCTAATAGGATAATCATTAATGTTTAATTAGTCTACCTGATACGAAGAGATGCAGTAATGATTTATACCCTGCATTTTGAGGTTAGTTTTATCCTTAGTCATTCGAATAACGTGAATGCATAATCAGTACATGGGCTGGTTATGAATGACATTTTACTAGTTTGGCCATGTTATTTCATTGTGCTGCTGTTTATTTTTTTCTTCCTGCACCCTTTGTTTTACTGGTTCAACAGAGTGATGCCTTACTCTGGGGAGAACTTTGGCGTGCCACTCATGTATTAAGGAGGGTAATATTTCAATCTCTGGAATAATTCTCTGTGAGCATATATTTAAGTCACATGTGGCTCTTGGTCGAGCTTAATTCTTTGAAGACAATGGCTCTGTTTTAGCTAGACGTGTGTGCATGTTTTCTTTTCTTTTTTTTTTCTTTTCAGTTTTTGGTCTTGGATCACATTCAGTTTATGTTCTTGCTTATCATCTTAACTGAAAAAATACAAACAAATATTATGTTAGCACAAGCAGTTTACTTTACTGGTTCTAAAATTGGAAAAAATGCTATTATCAAGGACATTCAAAGATACAAGATGGGAAATCCCAGGACATTTCATTATCTTAACCAATCTAGCTGCTATGAGCTTGATGGGGTAGATGATTCCAAGGAGTATTTGGAAACTAAAAAGGCTATGGACATCATTGGCATCAATTCTGATGAACAGGTTCGTTGTCTGGTTCACATGAGAGGGCGAAAGAAATCGCAAATCTGATACATTGTCACACTTTTTCCACCCTTTATTGTTTACTATGTATATTGGTTGTTTCAGGATGCAATTTTCCGAGTAGTTGCTGCTATTCTTCATCTAGGTAATATTGAGTTTGTAGATGGAAAGGACATAGATTCTTCTCAACCTAAAGATGAGAAGTCATGGTTCCATTTGAGAACTGCTGCAGAGCTATTCATGTAATTGTTGAACATTATGCTTTTCAATACTAGTTCAGATTGGATTCTGATTTTTTGAAGGAAATAAAAAAAAATGTAGGTGTGATGCAATGGCACTTGAAGATTCTTTGTGTAAGCGTGTTATTGTTACTCGGGATGAGAATATTGTAAAAGCCCTGGATCCAGAAGCTGCTGCTTTAAGTAGAGATGCCCTTGCAAAAATTGTCTACTCAAGACTGTTTGATTGGTATATTGGTTGTGTCAATCTGTGATAAGCTTTTCATGGTTTCTTTCTTATGTTTGATCTCAGTTAACAAATATCTGAAATGAGCAGTTAAATTATTTGATTTGAGTATGTTAAATGCAGGCTTGTAAACAAGATCAACAACTCAATTGGCCAAGACCCTAATTCAAAGTGCTTAATTGGGGTGCTCGATATTTATGGCTTTGAAAGTTTTAAAACTAACAGGTGCTCAACTAGTCTGTTTTTGTTTCTGCAATTGATGTGTGAGACACTTGCTATTATTATATAATAGGATAAAATAAGGTTTGATATATATATATATGGTTCCTTAATGGGGGTTTATTCCTTGGCTGGAATGAGCGAATCTTACTATGCTAACACTCAGTATGCTCGGCTCCCATCAAAGTGTGCCGAGATGAATTTAAATGTTTTTTCTTTTTTTGATATCCTTACGCTTTGTTTATTTGCTTTTATAAATAATAATATAGCAAGGAGATTGTGAATTGAATTAAAATTCTGTGGTACTATATTATTTTGCTACTTGATTCGCTTTGACATATGAGAAAGAATGATGAATGATTTTTCACTTAGATTTTTTTTTTTTTTTTACTTTTAAGTGCATATCAATGAGATAGGTAAATTGATTTTTACTCCTATAAATGTTTTCCTTTTAACTTGGTTACTTTACAAATAAAACTTAAAAATTAGTTAATCATGTGTATCAAAGCGTGCTAGAATTGGGACAATCAATTAAAGAGAAATCACAAGTATGTTGCTTGACACAACGCAAGATTTCAAACAATCAGATAAACAATGTAAAACTTTTGGTTCTTTGGATATATTTGCATCTAACCAATCTAGCTAAAGCCTTCAGCATTGATCCTTGATAGATCCAGCATTATCATAGTCTTGTGAATTGGGCCTCCCTCTTAAGATTACCTCGAACCATATAGTTTTTCATGATTCCTCTATGAACAAGAACTGTGTTTTGATAAGACCTATTCGACTGTTTTCAGTAGATGTTCTATTAGTTAACATAGATAAACTGCTGGACAGACACTAATATTATATGTTTCACAGTTTTGAGCAGTTTTGTATTAATCTTACAAATGAAAAATTGCAGCAGCACTTCAATCAGGTTCGTTTAATAGTAATGATATCTTGTACTTTGTGCTCAATTATGATTAAAATTTAAACCTAGTCGTCATAAGTTTTGCAGCTATCACCTTTTTTTTTCTGGTTACAGCATGTTTTTAAGATGGAGCAAGAAGAATATACTAAAGAAGAAATCAGTTGGAGTTATATTGAGTTTGTTGATAACCAGGACATACTGGATCTTATAGAAAAGGTTTGCCTCGAATGCTTGCCCATACTAACTGCTAACTTTTTATCCATATTGGCTTAAATTATATGTTATGCAATTCTGTTAGTACCTCTTTTCATGCTTTGGGATTAGTAGCAGGTAAAACAAATGGATAAGAAACATTTATAATGCTTCAACTAATGTGCCTAAATCAACCATTAGTTTGTGCACCATTTTTTTGTTTTTGTTTTATTAGGTTCTTTCTGTTTATTTTTTCTCACAAGTTCCAAAATCATGTTCAGATTTAACAAGGCTCATAAAATGATTCCTCAGATTAGGGGTTACAATAGTCTGAGTTTTAGATCTTAAGACAGTAATCCAGAGGTGACTAAAACCTTCAAACTCTTTAAGCATGCTACTTGGACACTATATCATACCTGCAAGGCTGCAACCATTTTCTATAGCTCAAGACAATGAACCAAAGGTGATGCTCATACGTTCTCCTTGACACACTAAACCACAGTTTACAAGGGTTATTTTACTCAATCACACAATGCAGGTTAGCACAGTAGTTGAATTGTGCCAGGAGACTGAAACTGTTCAATTTTAGTTACTTGCTTGACATGATCTGATGCTTAACCTTCTCAATACAAGAACTCTTCATTTTTAATAGTCAAAGTGTTTATTGATCACTCTATCACCACTTATTGTAATCGACATTCTTAAGAGATCACATGTGATCAACACCAGTAAAGTAGATACTCAATCCATTGTCTCAAATATCTCTATATAGATTGAGACCCACACATCTATAATGGAATCTCTCCCACCACAAGATGTGCTACAGAATCTTTATTTCTCATGACAAGTAATAGATCAAACATCTTGTATGCAATCGAAAACAATCTCCTTAGAAACACAAAAAACACTATAAAATAGGCAAGAATGAGATAAGATTGTTTGACCTAAGCTTACTCCACATAGAGAACCTTAGTATATTTTATATGAGAGCAAAACTAATTAAAACAAAATGAGACAATGTGATCGTAGACATCATGCATCAGATCTTTTCAATTCTCCCCTAAACGCTTCCATCAATATTGATGGTTAAAATAAGTAAAACCTAACCTCAAGTGCTCATTGGATCATAACTTCTACAATACGTTTCTCTAGGTGAAATTCGACACCTCTCTCCATGTCACCATCATATCCCACTAGGAGAAGAGTCTAGGGAGTGAAGTATGAAGAAACACAGACACATTACTACCCACACTCATGTACTAAATCTCTCACTTTTCTCCCCGGACTCCTCTCAATTCTGGTGGAGAAATAAACAAATTTTATCTCACTTTAGGCATGTGAGTCTTCCATGACAAATAAGTTTTCATCACATCACCCAGGGTGGCATGTGAGTGTTCCATGACAAATGCTAAGTTTTCCACGACATTACCTATAACACACAAATCTTGTGCATGTCACCTACAACATGCGAGTCTTCTGTGACATCACCTAGGACACCCAAATATTGAATCTTCTAGGACATCACTTAGGGAACACAACTCTTATATGATGCATCAGAGGGTTCCCACAAGCACGTGAGAATTGATCTTCTTCCTCCTCTCCTTCCCCTTCTCCTCTCTTCTAGTGTTCGACACATCCTTCGACGCTCAACATGGGTGGTGGATCTTGAGCCAGCCAAGGACTAAAATCCTGGCTTGGGCTTAGCTTAAGTTGTCAAACTTTGATTTACCATATGCTAGATTTAAGGAGAAACTCATGGAATTTCATCTATCAAAATTGTGGTGGACTTCATAGTGAACTCTTCATGCATGATTGAAAATGCCATTTTTCATATGGTTTTAGTTCTTTTGGTTTCATAATTTATTTCATAGAGATATCATAAGTGCAAGTAAAAATTTTGAGAAAATTTTGGGATTTTAATGCATCGGAAGCCTAACAATATTTATTAGATCTATCCAAGATGAATGAGTTGTCTATGCACATCTTCTATATAATATTTTGTTTAGGTTCTTAATTATCATTTTTTTTTTGTTTTTAACTGTCAGAAACCTGGTGGAGTTATTGCTCTCCTGGATGAGGCTTGGTAATCTAACATTAAATGTCTTGATCTTTTATGACTTGATTGAAAGGATGTTTTAGTTATTGTCTTTTTTCTTTATGCAGCATGTTGCCAAGATCAACACATGAAACCTTTGCTCAGAAACTCTACCAAGCTTTTAAAAATCACAACCGCTTTAGCAAGCCAAAATTATCTCGGACTGACTTTACCATTTGTCATTATGCTGGTGAAGTGAGTACCTATATTTATGTCCCATATTGATCTACCTGTAAATCGTATTGTGATCTTGAATTTCCCTCATATAGGTTACATATCAGACAGAGTTGTTCTTAGACAAGAACAAGGATTATGTGGTCGCAGAGCATCAGGCTCTTTTGTGTGCCTCTAAATGTTCTTTTGCTTCAAGTTTGTTTCCACCTCTTTCTGAGGATGCTTCAAAATCTTCAAAATTCTCATCAATAGGCTCAAGATTTAAGGTACAATGGTATATATTCACTTAAGAGAACCTTAAATTTGTCATGCTATAAATGTTATTTTCAATAACTATGCAGCAACAACTGCAATCTCTGCTAGAGACTCTAAGTTCCACTGAGCCACACTACATTCGTTGTGTTAAACCAAACAATCTCTTGAAACCATCAATATTTGAGAATCAGAATGTTCTTCAGCAGCTCCGGTGTGGGGTAGGATTTTCAATTAGTCATTCAAGTATAAGGAGTCAGTTGTATCTGATGTTGCATCATTTCGTCTCTGTTTAGGGAGTGATGGAGGCCATTAGAATAAGTTGTGCTGGATATCCAACAAGACGGGTATTTTGTGAATTTATCGACCGTTTTGGCATTCTTGCACCACAGGTTTTGGACAGAAGGTATTTTGTATTTGAATGGTTTATACGAAGATATTGGTATTTGTTTAATCTCACTCTTCTGATATTCTTTGCCTGACAGTTGTGATGAGATCACTGCTGTAAAGAGGTTGTTAGAGAAGACGGATCTCAAAGGTTACCAGGTAAAATTTACTAAAGAAAATAATTTACAATATTTAAGTATTTTTCTTTTTTACATTTGGTCAAGTATAACCGGGTAACATTTACTAAAGAAAGTTATCCTCAATACTCAAATACTTCTGTTACATTTGGTCAAGTATTTTATCTAAGTGCCTTCACTTTGGAAGATTTAATATTTTCTTTTATTTGTAATTTATTGGAATTGGGCTCCTATGTTGAAAAGTTTCTCCTCATCTATTGCTTCTCTTTTCCTTCTACTACGCTTGTGATTAATTATACCTGTATCATGACCAACATATTTTATTTTTTATATATATATATAATATTTTATTTTTTATA
>JBBPFP011151092.1:0-11515 GCA_037974795.1 Kaempferia galanga | reverse complement strand
GTGCAGACTTGTCCGCCACCTTCAGTGTTTTATTTTTATTATTATTTTTTTTTTTTTGAGCTTCTGATTATGCCAATGAGATTCTACCTTTAGAATTTAAGGGTTAGGTTATAGTATTAAGCACAAAAAAAAATTCAAATCAAAAAAATTTTTTGGGTTTGCACAGAGTATACAGCACAAGGTCCTTAAGGTAACAAATCTCTCTCTCTCTCTCTCTCTCTATATATATATATATTCAAGTTCAAAATCTCAAATTATGTCGAAGTTTCGATCTTTGACTAGAACGATAATATTTTGATATCGTATCGATGTTTCGAATCCATGGTACCGGTAATAGATTGGAATTGTTGAAGATGATAAGAAGAAGACATTGTTTGTGTTGAGTATTATTTTAAATCTTGTACCATGCTAGGTGAAATAGTTGAAATATATCATTCTAGTAAATTGTCGTTATAACACTAAACACAAATAATTTCTCCTTTCTTTATTTCATCTCCTTCCTCTGTCAACCCGCAATGGCACCATGTATTGAAGCATTGCCACGATACTAGATAGTATCTTTTCGCTCAAAGACTGAAGCTATAGCACAACCCAAGATTTTGAACTTTAGTATCGAGTGGTATTAAGTTTCAATGAACCGGAACGATACATTTTTACCATTCCGTTAAGTACGATACGAGATTTCAAACCATGATATATATTTAATATTTAGTTTAGTAATCATGCATCAAAAACAAATTCTATTTAGTTTAATCATCATTTATAAAAATATCATCATTAGCATCATTTTTTTATTTGCATTTAATCTACTTATCATCCATGTTATCTTACATTATATTAATTACATTATTAATATTTAGATTGACATGATAAAAGGAACCACTATAACTACCACTAGTGTTTGAAATGTTGTGTCGTGCCGCCAAAACGAATGGTATTTACCATTTCGATGCGGAGCGAAATCGACATAGCACATACATAAATTTCGCATGCATCATCTGTGCGTCACCATAACAAAATCACTGATCCCAAAAGCTTCGCGGGATGCTTCCTGCACCGCCTTGAGGGACCGACAAGCTCGAAGTTGTGTTCTTGTTACCGAAAAGGATTTGATTAATTTAACAATTTCCAACTAAAGTGTGATATTTTGAAAAGCCTTTCATAAACCCTAATTAAATTATCCCAATAAAATATATAAAAATATTTTAAAAAATTTTAAAAAAAAGCTAATAAATTTTATTAATTTATATTATAAAAAATCATTTTTTTTATTATTTTACATGTTATTTAGAAATTCTAAAAAAATTATAATATATCAAATTTATATTTTTGTAATTTTTTATTATTTTGTACTTTTTGTAACTATTTAATTAATATTCTAATATTTTTTTACTATTTTAAATATATATTAATTAAATTAATAATTAATTAAATGAATAAATACTTAATTTATATAATTATGATGTATCAATTTTAATTCTAGTTATTGATAGATTAATTTTCTTTAAAGAAGATTATATTTAATTGTTTCTAACAATATTAAGTTGTTCAATAATTGAGAATCTATATAAAATCAATATATAACTTATTTTTAAATTATACACCATAAACATATTTATCTAATAATTACTATATATAAATAAAAAGATATTGTATCAGCACGGCAGGATACAATACCGAAACCGTATTATTCTACTTAAACCTCCGCACGAGTCAAGATTTTAAACCTTGACTACCACTATGTATATTCTACAATAGATTTAGATTTTAGAAATGTGAGAAATCAACTAAATTTTACTCATGTGAATGACGAAATATTATTCTTCAAATTCTGCAAAATTTAGAAATGACATGTATCATCATGCCATTGTCCCATGTCAAAGAAAAATTGAATTATTTTTATGAACCATGTGTTTGGACAAATACGCCTATGTTTAATAGAACTATGAAACCCAATGGATTTCTTGATGTTTAGACAACATTAAAGATTATTTTTGACTAACATAATTTAACCTCCATTAAATGTGTATGATTTGTCAAATTCACCCTCAATGAACCTGCTAAAACTTCTTGGCAACGTGTCCAAAGCATTAAAGACCAAGACAGACAAGAACCCATTTTGCATTAATATGAAATGAAAAGAAATTTGATGAAAACATATGTCCTAACTTTAACAAACAATTGTGGATTTGTCAATTGTGAAAACAATGATAAAATTTCTTGGCGATTTGTCAATTACAAATTGAATAACTTTATAAATACTTCAACACCCTACTTCCCTAGGCACTTCTATATTTCTATAAGAATATCATTTGGTTGAATCACTTTCCTATTTTGCATCCCATTTAACACTTATTCTATGTTTAAAGATTAAATTCTTGGACAAAATTTAAATTTTTATACTATACCTGCTTAAATTTTTTAAGCTAAGTTGACCACCTAAACCTTAATTAAAATATTGATGGAATTCCAATTCTATTGCTCTTTTATTTCCTCATCCTTCATTAGTATCTTATTGGATTCATTTTTAATATATTTTATTTGAGGATGATCCCTTGTTTTCCTTGCTCTTGTTTTAGAAATTTTCAATAGATGTCCCTCTCTCTTCTTTTGTATTAAGATGTCAATTTGAAAGATTCATTCTTGTCTTCACTCATTACTTTGGCCTCTTTCATAGCTACTGCATACTTTTTTACGTTCTCTGTTCTTACAAGTGTAAGTACTTATAGCTATTCATTTTTTCGCTACTTTCCCTTGTACTTGCTCATTCAGCCGTAAGATTCTCTATTTGGTGGTGTTTGTCCTATTGACTCACCAAATCTGCTCTTAGCCATCATTTTCAGATTTAAAGTCATCTTATCCCCGGTTGTAGCCAAGTTGCCACGTATTTCTCCTAATATTTATGCTCCTACCCTCTCTTTAAAATTTTTATTACTCATCCTTTATATTCCTCCACTTGATCTTATGAGTAATGCAAGTTTCCCTACTAATAGTATGCTTAAGGTGCATATCTAATACCACTAACCTACGTTGGGTGATTTTCTTCAAGGATGACCTTGCAATTTATAAATTTTTCTATCACCCAAACATAATAAAGTCAATTTATGACTTATTGTATCCACTTTTGAATGTAACTAAGTGTTCTTCTCTCTTCTTAAAAAACATATTAGTTATTATAAGTTTATGCTATCACAAAATTTAATATAGTTTTTTTTCTATATTTCTTGGTCTAAAACCATGACCTCCATGCACCCTATCACATTTTCATCTTCAAGGATTTTCTTCAAGGATATGCTAATTTGCTAAGAGATGCTCAAAAATTCACCTTTGTGTATTGATTATATAGGTTTTATAGAATCATCCTCATCTTTATCACCTTCAAATCATATAATTTCAACAAGTCAACAACAAGGTGCATCTATTTCTTTTTCATTGGAAGGGACTTCCAAACAATAAAATTAATGAAGAAACAATGTTAGATAAAATTACAGAAACATTTATTCTCTACACATGAAAAGGGTTCGCCTAGAGTCTCTCAATGGGGGAGAATATTAGGGCAATCCAGTGCACGAAGCTCTTGCCAATGCGAGTCCCGTTGAAGGGTATATTATACGTAATCTTACCCTGCTTTGCAATAGGGTGTTTCCAATGGGGGAGAATATTGCAAACAAGAAAATAAATTGACAATGAAAAGACAGTGATCAAAGAAATAAATGAACTACCTAATTTAGGAAGAGAGACATTGTCACCTCACACCAATATGCTATACCGATAGACTTGATTTTTCAGTTCCACCTTCTTACTCAATGAAATCAAGTTCTCTTCAATTAAGCAGAATAACATATCTAGAATTTTAATTCTATTTAAAATGTTTAAAGATATCTAAGTCATTAATTATTATAATTTGTTAAAATTTTAAAAAGTTTAGTTTTTTAAGAATTGTTTAATACAACTTTAGATTTTATTATATTAGAAAAGTATGCTTTTTATAAATAATAGATCACATTACAAACTATAAAAGGGGGGTAGAATTCATGTATTGCACAAGTTTTTGAGTTAATATAATTTTCAATTTCCTTTTCTCTAGGTGAGGATCACATTTTATTTGTCTGTTGTGATGCATTAGTAGCTAATAGAAATGGACTATGTAGGCGAAGAGGTAAAGGATGGCATGTGGAAGAGCCAGGACTTGTGTACATCCAAGAGACCAAGTAACATAACGAGAGATAGCTAAAGGTGAAGCCAAGCTACAAAAGCTACAAAGGGTAAGACTAAAGAGTCATGAGTGAATTGCATCCATGGAGACGAGGATAGCACTCTGCCTAGGACTAACTCTTAGAAGTGGTCGTAGCGAGGGTCAACTGATGATGATTGGGAAACCTATTACCCCAATATATTTTGGAATTTAGGGTTTGACCAATTCATTGGGGTATGGAATCCAATCAACTAGTGGATCAGTCAATCGATAAACTACAACTCCAAAATTGTAGTAAGCTGGGATTTGTGGTTCGGAGCAGTCAACAAATGTGAAACTGAGTCTACTTGAGAACCAATTGACTAGCCAGTTAACTAAGTCCGAGAAGCTAGCGATTTTTATTTCTGACTAAGTCAAGAGTCCATTGATGACAAACAGTTGCATTGACTAGCTACTAATGTAGGAAGCAAAAAAGAGTCATTGCACAACAACGATCGATCGCAATGTAGTCGACTAATGATGCAAACTAGTCAACTATTGGCCGGTAGACAACTAGAGATGTTGGAGGATTGAAGACTTATAAAAGGAGAGCTCAGTGGAGGCTTCAAATCTCACAAAAATAAAATTTGTTAAATCTTATTAGAGCTTCTCCCGTGCACTAAAACTTTTTCCTGATTCCTTGAATTCACTTATGATTGTCAGAGGCTTCTCCATGAGAAAATTAGTAGTACTTTCCAGAAGTGATCCATCAACAAATTGTAGATTATAGGGTAAGAGCCAGGGGCAGCCGAACCAAGTTAAAATGCCATGTGTGAATTATTGTGTAAGTGTGATTGCCTTTTTTCTGCTAATCTTGTCTGTATGGCCTTGCTAGTTCGTAGCAAAAGTATAGAATGATCACTTGCACATTTATGATCGTTATTCACCTTGATCTAGCTAGCCTCACTAATCCTAACCACTAGTAGAACTAAAGATGTCTTATATGCTTCTAGCCTTTTCATTGCACCTAACACTAGTGTCTAATACCATGTGCTCTAATATCGGTGCTCAACTATCATGTGCACAAAACACCTCCAACAGTCTAAAGCCTTATCATGAATCACTGTGTCTATTATCTATTTCCCATCGATAGTGTGTCTTTCTATGAAGTTCCCACCTACCTTGCTACCAAAGTCAAAACTAATCGTGGTCGCTAAGATTTAAAAAAAAAAACTGAAAAACCACTGATCACAATCAATTTACAGTAATAATTATGACTTCTGTGCTAGTGCTACAAAACAATACCTACTTCAAACTACTAACTTTGTTTAAGTTAACTTGGTATGCTTGCATCAAATCATTTAAACACCTACTCAGGTTCTTAGACTGATAAGAGTTATGAGGTAAGAATTTGCTATTATTATATTTTTGTTATTGTTATAGGGTTAACTTAGCGCTTATATTAGTGTGGTGTATCTTGTTTAGGAAGGGAGATTGTACTACGGTAATTGGACTAGGACGGGAACTATTGAATTTAAATTTTAATTATTTCCTAAATGTCGTGTTAGCATCGTGTTTAGTTTATGTTGAGCCTTTTTAAGTTGTTCATATAGTTATATTTGTAGATGCTCACTTTGGGGAGCACACCTAGTTATATGTGGGTGATCATGTGGGATTTTACATAGGGAGAGGTTATTTTCAAAAGAAAATATTGACACTCTAGTCACTTTTCATTTGATACATAGCTTTAAATTGCTTTACCCTTTATATTGCATCTTGATTTGTATGTTGGTACTTGTACACCATTTTTTTTTATGCTATAAAGCACTATCTTGAGACATCTTCTAATATATAGTTAAATTAGTATAATATCTATTCTACAATGGCATAGGTTGGTCCCTTAAACTAAGTAAATAACCATTATTTGAAGATAACATGATC
Source organism: Kaempferia galanga (assembly GCA_037974795.1). Lineage (NCBI taxonomy): Eukaryota > Viridiplantae > Streptophyta > Magnoliopsida > Zingiberales > Zingiberaceae > Kaempferia > Kaempferia galanga. The sequence goes on along the minus strand of JBBPFP011151092.1, from coordinate 5,400 downwards.
AAATAACATGAGAACCCATGGTTGAATACCTATGGCATAACTACTTAAGTGCAGCATGAACTATTTTAAATAGTGAAATACATGAATACTCATTGTAGAAGTGGAATGAGATTACTTCAATATGAACTTTAGTTGTTATTCCATTCAGCTCTTAGTCAAGATACAAATCCATGCACATGTCTCATTTTTACCAAATTGCAATTTATAGTCACTTTCTAGAGTTTTGACATCTAGGTGGCATTGTGATAGTCATGTTTTCTTTTGATATATGCATTTTAGTATATTTAGACTTTATATTGCACTTTGCTCTAACGTTATTATAGACCATGCGTTACGAGCCAACCTTGCCTCTATGTAGGCCTAGCTTGAGTTGGAAGTGACAATTATACACATGCAATCTAAAATGGTTAAGGCTTCCTATGGGTAATATGTTCACTATGGTTAGGGCTTCCCATGGGTGACATGTTCACTTTCTAAAGAAGTTGAGTTAGTACAATTAATTTGGCTCCTTCCATCCACTAGGTGACTTTTAGGCTTTAAGACGGAGGACTAAGTAAATGTCAGATGATGCATTTCTAGAAAACAAAAAATATGCTTCACTGTGTTTATCTCATCCCAATTTGGAAATATAAAATTGAGATAGCCAATTCAAGTTACTCATTATTTCGATTCTGTTATCATTTTCTGATAATGAGAGTCAAGAAGAAAAGCACAACAAAGACTCAAAGAGCACCAGGTGACTTGGAAGTATGAACTTAGGAAATAAACAACATAGAAATTATTAAAAAAATAATCTTCCAAATGTTTACGGTAATTATCAAACCAACAAAATGAGAATTTTTGAGGGAAGAGGGAAATGTACAAGAAAAGGTCAAACGAGGAAGTTAAATGCTCCAACATTAACAAACTGAAAATAATAAAATGCTAGGAACTGCAAAGAAGTGTACCTTTTGATGAAATAAAGAGATACCCACTCTTGAAAACCTGCAGTAAACACATCTAGCATTCATTATCTATCACCTTGTTTGAAGAAAGTCTGATTGAAAGGAAAGCACGCAGACATGGCATGTTATTGAAGCAACTGCTTATACAATGCACTAACAAAATCGTACCTTATAACGGAACATTTAAGATGAAAGCATGCTTCATTGAATACATGTAAAATACTAGCAAAACTATTCCTGGAACCATATAGAGGAGCTATACAATATATTATCAATGATGGATCAATCTAGATCCTACTCGAAGTTATTCTCAATACATATCTATGGAATTTTGGAAGAAGCAAAGAGTAGAAGTAGCGGGAAAAAACAAACAATTATTATGTTTAACATGACTTAGAGTAAAACATTATATACTTAGATAAGTTGAATCCTTGAGAATGGAAAATGTTAAAGGTAGAGGGGAAAAGGGGGAACATTATCTTAACATAAGTAGGACTAACACAACTTGTTGGTGATATCACATCTATCCAACCGCTCATGGTATGTGTAATGGTTTGAGAAAATATTATCATAGTTTAGAAGAATGGTGGAGTAAACAAAATTGTACCATACCAAAACTAAGCAGCAATTAGGTATTTGCATGTCTTATTTAAAGGAAGCTAAAGGTATTGTAGGTGACCAAGTTTAGTTGTCCTAGTCAAGACCAATAAAATTACCTGATAACTAGTATCACATTGTAAACAACAGTGTAGTTTCACGAATCTACTGTACAAACACAGAGCAACAAGTAGGTTTTTCAATATCTAATCTAGGTAATACCAGATAATATCAAGGCGGCCAACTATAATGGTACTGTGATATCTTATAATCCATAGCCAAGGCTTATAAAAGTTTTAAACATTTAGTGTCTGTGGGCAAGAGCAAAACCTTCATTCTACCATCCAATTGACACGCAATAAGCCCCAAAACAATCAGTACATGAAGTAGCATCAAAAACTAAAATCATAGTTTTCAAAATTCTCAAATATTTGACTAAACCAATAATTAGGAAACTGAGGTCATATCATTATCTAGAAAGCAAACATAAACATAACTACATAAGTTTACCGATAATATTTACAAATTGAAATAAGATTGGATTGCCTTTCATTTTTAACCTGTATGCAATTTCAGAAAGATCAATTTTAATTTTTTTCCCCCACATCTAAGAGTTTTTAGAAGAAGTCATAAATTGATAAGGCGATTGGAAATTTAGTAGTGTAACAAAATATAAAATTATGAAGTTCTAATGTCATTCCTAATCAAATTATAGTGGCAAATATTTTATTAAGAGAAATAAGTGCATGAATAATTAAGTCAACAAAAATGTGCAAATTCATGCAAAGTTATAAATTGATACAATCACACAGGCATCAACATATATCATGTATAAATAAATACAAGTCAACAATGTTAAAGTATCATTACTGACGAGGAAGAAGACTAATATTGAAAATGAGATGTAGAACTTTGTATCCTATCATACGTTATGGGTCTAATTTTAAAACAATACATATGATAATGAAGTAGAAATTAGAATACTAAAATTCAAATCTACTATCTCGAGCAATTAGTGAACTCCAATAATGATAAAATAAGGGGGGGAAAAGGTCAAGATGAATAGATATAGCTAGATATGTTAAATCGAGTAGAATTAAAGGTGTATATGGAAAGAGGGACCAAAAAAAACTCTAACCGGCATAACTAAAGTAGCTCAGTGGTGATATAGTCTTTCATGGCATTCAATGACCAAATAATTCTAGAAGGAAAACATTTTAGGCTTAGTAAAGTAAAAACAAAATATATGAATTTAAGTTTAGTAGTATTAAACATAGCAAGGCAATTGTTAAGCTTAGAAATGACAAGTTACATTTAATTGAGATCTTTAAGGATCATTTTTGTAAAATAATGGAAGGGTTGATTGAGATATTTTACATAGGATATAAAAGGATGATTGAAATGGAAAAAGAGTGTTTGGTGTTCTTTGTGATCGTAAGATACATTTAAAACTTAAAGGGAAGTTTTACAAAATAACAACTAAACTTGTTATGTTATATGGAGTTGAATGTTGGACTATGAAGTAAGTATGCGAGAAAAATATAAGAGTCACAAAGGCGAGGATGTTAAAGTGAGTGTGCGGACATACAAGGATGGAGAAGAAAAAAAACGAGAACATTAGAGAGGATATCAGCATTATGCCTACTGAGAGAAAACTTTGAGGTATGCGTTTAAGATAGTACGGGCACATACTTACACGTTCAATAAATATCTCAATTAGGCAATGTGAAACTATGATAAATACACACATTAATGGAGAAAGAGGGGCCAAAGAAGATTTGATTAGTAATGATAAAATAGGATAAAAACTATTTAAATATAAATGAGGATATAGCAGTAGATCTAGCCTAATAGCGCAAGAGGCTTCATCTAGCTAACTCCACTTAGTGGGATAAAGGCTGGCTTGTTGTTGTTATTGTTGTATAGAATTCACAATAATATTATTACCTATAAAAACCATGGTCTATATTAGTGGTAGTAATAATAATAATACAAAATAAAAGAAGTCAATGAGTTTGTTTCACTAGGAACACAATCTTATCATACTGTTCTGCCATGAGAATAGGAAGTCAAATAAGTTATTATCAAACAAATGATGGATAAGAATATGGGCATATTACCAAGTTCAAAATGAAAAGAGAAAGAGTTTTCAGTTCATTGATTGAGAATGAAAATGGAGGGAAAAATGATGTACATAAATGAGATAAGGAGTTTGATATCAAAATGAAATTGCAAGTAACAAACATACTAAGGAACAAAGACACTGGTTTTAGTAACAAGGCATTATGTTGTCAATCTGACTTTGCCACAGGATAGGAAAGTTAAATGACAAACTTATCACCAATCAAGCATGAAAACCAAATTAGAACTGCTAAAGTAAGATCAATTAGATTCAATATTGAATCAAATTGTAAAAACTAACACAAACTACAGTTTAACTGTTTGAGACTAGTGTGAGACAACACAAAATCAAAACATTGTATCATTCAAGTAATAACAGATCTTACTAACATCGCAATTAGAAGATTTATTTGGTTGTTTGTCAGGATTCTCAGAGGATTTTGTCCACACATTTGTATCTCCCTCCCCACAAGCTTTGGATTGCACCACATTCTCACTGCTATTAGAAGAGGCCATCTGCTACTGACTTGAACTTGTACAGGAGAATGAAGAAAAATAGGAAATTCCAAATGTTGTATCAGCTGGACAGAATAATATGGAAGAAGTAAATAAAATAGGAAAAGATTTATACAACAAGATCTATTTATGATATCAAACTCGCATGGTTAGACTATGAAAAATGTTGCATAACAAAGGGCAAAGCAGGACACCTAAAGACTATGGATTATAGTCAGTTCACAGAACTTCTTCCAGTTACTACTTTTTAGGGTCCATAGGTCCACAAATTCGTGTATCAGTTTGCCCCTGTGTTGGAACTCTTGCAAAGCAAACCCTAGATTGCTGAGCCTTCAACGTTGAGTCATTCATTTGTTTGTTTTTCCTAAATCGAACATTGTTTGTGTGGATTCTCGATAAACTACTATCAATGTTTTCAACTTAAACACACAGATGGCGACGTCAAGAAGTAGTCAAAGGTGGTATCAAAGGGAACAGGAAGAAACGGGACGCCCAACCTGGCAAGCCAAGATCAAAACGTTGCTATGCGAACCCCACCAAAATGAGGCAACGAGACATGGTTGGAGATGGTCGGGGGTTCAGATGTCGCAAGAGCCCGACTCTGCCTCAGGGAGCGTCGGCGAAAACCAAACCCTCGCCCGCGAATATCGTTGCCTTCGTCCGTCTCGCGCCTTTCTTTCTCCCACGAATATCGTCTCGCTCGGTCCGCACGCGTGCCTCCGTCGCTCCGTCATCCTCTCTTGCCCTACCATCTCTCTCTCCCCCTCCGAACATTGCACCCTGCAAGCGTAGACACACGTATTCAACACCTTCTGGGTTCCAGTATATCTGTCGCATAATATCACGTGTGGGTGGCGATGTACGGACAGATTGGCTCAGCCCCTTAACGGTCGGATTCTTGTCCGCACAGAGATCTTTATAACTAATATTTTAAAATAATCGCTTTAATTTTATAACTGATATTTTAAAATGATACTGCAGGACAGCCCGGCACCACTGATAAAAATTATAATGTTTTGTTTAATTTGCATAATTAAAAATAAGATATATGATAGTTAGTTTTGAGTAAATAGGATTTATGTTATTAATTTTGGTATTTAGTATGTAATCTTTGTCTATAATTAAGCTTTAAATTTATGTCCGAAACTGTAAAAGGGTAATTCTTCAAATTAAAAAGATAAAATAATATATAAAGATACAAACTGTGTTTATAGGATGAATG